>VWZO01022439.1:1173601-1240572 GCA_013396975.1 Bucco capensis | reverse complement strand
GAGGAGGAACTTGTTTGCAGTTCAGGTGCCAGAGCACTGGCCCAGGCTGCCCAGGAGCCTGTGGAGTCTCCTTGTCTGGAGCCATTGCAGAGCTGCCTGGACACATTGCTGTGTGAGCTGGTCTAGGTGATCCTGCTCTGGCAGGGGGGTTGCACTAGATGATCTTTCTAGGGCCCTTCCCACCCCTAACATACTGGGATACTATGATAGGTAGAGGTGAATGGCTGCTGACAAAAGCCGCTGATGGATAGTTGATTGTTTTCATTGCCCCATCCCAGTTTCGCTGCAGAATCTGGTATGACTTATCAAAATATCATCCTTATGACATCTCTGACTTCCTCTGTTGGCTTCTCGTGGTTACTCTGACCAACATAGTTTAGTTCCTAGAGATGCTGGGAAAAGGAGACTCTTGAAGATGCTTAAATTAACCATGGACACATACAAGTGTTCACATTGAAACAGTAGCTGCTGTGAAGGCTGGGAGGTGTCTAGTCAAACAGCAAATCCAGAAACACGATCTAGACAATTAGTTACACTGGACAGATAATGAACTCCAACAAAGAACAAGGTGTTAGCAAATATTCCAGATAAATAAGGTATTCCAGGAAGTATTGCAGGTATTCTGGTGTGTGGTGTTTGCATAAACCATCAGATAAGGCTGTGTTACACAGTTAAAACAATGTTCGGAAGTATCTATTCCTATTTGGTTTTGGTGTTTGGGTTTTTAATTTTGTTTGATTTTTTTTTTTAAATAGTTTTAATATTTCAAGCCAGGCCTAAGTCAAAATAATTTAACTAATTGTGGTTAGGCAATATCACTTTTTTTTCTGGTATGGTTTTGCAGTGGTAAAAAGGCAAGAGTACAAAAGCAGGTATAGTGATAAATAGGTTATTAGTAAGCTTTATTCCCAAGGCAGGCAGGCAGGCAGCAGATGAGCACACTGCCTGAGCTCAGGAGGAGCCAGGAGGGAGGATTGCTTTGCAGGGAGGCAAGATTCAGCCAGCGGCTGCTTCCAGTGGGCAGCAGCTCGGCTCCTGCCTCTGGGCTCTGACTTCCTGCCGCTGATGGGGTGGTGTTTTGCTTCTGTGTGAAACAGCAGCTCGTGCGAGCTCCTTCAGGCATTTAGTGTGCAGCTGTTTGACTAAAAAGAAGAGGGGAGGGGCAGCGCGGTGGTGTTGCAAAGAGGAGAAAAAGGGTAACGTGCACATGACTGTGCTCCGGGCAGTGCTGCGAGAGGTGACTGACCCATTTTCCCTGTAAGAATAGCGAGATCTGCATAGAATGCCTTTTAAGACAAGGTCTGCCTGGCTGGGGAACTTTGTAGATACCGGTATAACAAAGCAGTGCAGCTTTCTAGTGTAGACCAAGCCCCAGGCAAAGCTCCAAACAGGAGCAGTCGTGCTCCGGTTTGACATTGTGTGACATGCTTTTAGAGATGTGGGGAACCACAGGCTGCATGGGCACTTACCAAATGTGCTCCACGTGAACAGGGTTAATCATTTCTGGGAGGTAGCCCTGTGTATGTCAGTACTGCAAGGCACTGAAATCTCATGAGAAGTTGATCTGATACTTGCCTGCTGGTGTCTCATAGGTCATAGTTTCCTAAAACTGGCCTCTCTTATTTTCATACCTTCTTGAAAAATCAATTTTTCTTCCCGTTCTTTATTCTGTTGTTGGCCAAAGCGTAGTGTCTTCAAATGCATCATCTTGCATTGGCACCCAGCCTTTTCTATTCTTGATTTCAACAGACTTTGCAGAAGAGGTTATTTGTATCATTGAAGCTTGCAGGATCTGACTTGTCTTCATCCATATGTAACTAGTAACTCTTTGATAAACTGAAGCTCTACCAAGTAAGCATGTAGAATCCCATCATCTTTGGAGTAAATGTTCTTTTTGCTTGGTTTATGGAGAGGATCAGCAAGAAACAGGTTTCTGTTGGTGCTTTATTTAACAGACAAAAGAAACAAGCCATACCACCAATCTCTGATTTAATTCAGCCACAAGAGCCAGTGTTTGTGGGTTTTGTGTTTGTTGTGTGGAGTTGGAAGCAATTACAAAGGTTTTTTTTTCCAACATTAGCAATCTCTTCTGACACATCAGCCATTTTGTCTTATCAGACCTTTTTTGTGGTCTTGCTCCTTTCATGTTATTTTCTTAAGCCTCTTTGCTGACACTAAACTTTTTGATACATTCTGCTTTTGAAGTACAAGTTATTATTGTCCATTTTGTTCTGGCTTCTCTGCTGTTGTTTTTTCTTATTGATGGCCTTGCACACTGCTATCCACTCTCTGGTAATGAACCTTTTCTCTTTCTAAAGCTCCTTCAGAAATTATATGCTTTGAGATTACCTGTAATGAAGAATCTTTGCCTGTCCAGGATTTCTTTCTCCATGGGGGAGGTTTATGGTGGGGCTTTGCAGGAATGCCATGGATAAGGAGAGGGTTGAGAACCTTAAATTTCTGTGCTGCAGTTGCAGGCTTTCATGGGAAAAACACAGAAGGTAAGTACCACAGCATAGGAGTGTGTTTGAAAGTAGTCAGAAAGCTTTTTCTTGTCCTGAGTTGGATGTAACTGTATTTTTAGTTGAAATCAGTGCAGTAGCTAGTGTACTTATATCTGACATGGAAAAAGATGGCAGGACTGGGACCATAATTTTTACAGGAATGGGCTTGGAAAAAACAACAACACTGAACTAAGCAACCCCTTTACACATGGCCTTTGCAGGTGAGCCTGTGCAAGATAGACCATGCTTCTCAGAAAACCTAATTAGTCCAGGCAGAATGCCATATTAGCACAGCTGTATTGCTTCTGGTACCTCACTAGTGCTGAGCAAGCTTAGCTGGAATTATCTACCTGGCTCTGTGGCAGAGATTCATCTTCCTCCATTCACACTGGTTTGGTTACTTTTCCTTAGCGGGGGAAGAAGCTGAAATGAGTGTGGCTTGTTCTGTGCTAACACAGGTTGCTGGGACATCTCTATTGCCCTTTATTGCTGATCCACCCCTCTTTGTGAGCCTGGTGCCCGCAGAGCCATGGAACTGCTGTCCCTGGGAATGCTGCTGCTTAGACTCTAACAAAGGAGTACAAAGTGCTGCTTCTGTGCTGTGGTTAAAAAGTAGTAGGAGTAATTAGTTTTCTTTCTTCTTAGTTTTCATGGTGGCACAAATAACTTTCATTTTGTAAAGAAGTAATTTTGAATCTGGAACACGTACTTCAAGTCTCACCTTCCTAGCAAACCAATGGAGTGTGAAAACTTGGGTGGAGTCTTAAGAAACACCCTAGCAAATAAATGGTTAACCAATAAGGCACAGCATAGAAATAGGATGGAGGAGTGCAATTATCATGGGATAAGCAAATGATTAGAGTGTTATGATGCTCAAAGTATAGCCCTAGAGTCAGGTGCTTAATTATTAATATTATTATTCATGGATGGGTCTTTATGATGTGGGAAATGAATATTTCTAGCACTGGAAGGAGATGTAAGACACCAGTTTAATATGCCAAGCAGGGCTTACAGCAGAGTGGTGTGCTTCATATAAATTAAATCTGCCCGTTAGCCACGTGGTCTCCACTGGGGATAGAGTCTTCATCCACTTGCTTCTTAAAGCTTCTCATACAATGCAAAATTAAAACACTGAAGATCTCATTTTTAATATTTACAGGTAAATCAAAATCAGAATGGAGGAGAAAGGTGAAGGAAGATACAGGTGAAGGCTCTGGGGAGGCAGGGCTGAGATCCTGGTCTTGGTGATGAGCCCAGGTCTATTATTATGTTAGCACTGGCTGTTTTCTCTGTTCCTTCAGGTATCTCAAACCCTCACTTATCCACAGTACGCATGCGTTTAGCAGCACGTGTCAGAGCAGACACCAAACAGCACTGACATAAGTATCAGCTGCAGTGTCCACAAGGCCAGGCACACCAATCTTGGTTTCGGAACTGTTGTCAAATTGAATGTTTTGGTGTGTGTTTGTTGCATTCCAGTGCTGGGCTCCTTCATAGCAAAGGCTTGTTTGTTTGGAACTTAGCTGTAGGTGGTAGTGATTTGGCTGATATATCTGGACCACTTTGGAGGCCACTGTCTAAAGGGCTGGGTTAGTTCCTGTTTGTACAGCAGTATAGGCCCGATTCAAATGGGTATCCCAAGCACATCCAGGATAAACAGCAACTGAGATCCTGTAGTTAAATAAAAGAAGATAGTTTTGCTTTGCCTCTGATCACTGAGGGCCAGCATCAGCCTTTATGAACTCTAGGTTGTGAGCTTTTCCCTCTTGAGCAGAGGTGGACGATAGGAATAAACATAATGCTTAGGTGTTAGGTGTCCTTAGAACCAAGGAGTTGTTTCTCTGTGGGTAGGGGGGTGCTGGGTAAAGCCTTGTCTCTAGGCAAATTGTACATAATTTAGCAGAGGGAGAAGTGGTGTATGAAGTGTTCTAGGGGATGCAGGCTGCCTGCATGCTGAGTGTGCTGCCACGCTTCTAAAGGAGTGATGCCTGCTTTCTTCCCTGTGGGTAGCTGGCTTTTCAGCACTGTGGCTGTTGAAACTGAGTTCGTTTTTTCACTCCAATCCTAGACCAATGTGCTCTTGCAAAGTGTATGTGTATGGTGGAGCAGGCGAGCAGTGGGAGAGGTGCCTTTCCTCCTCCTTTCCCTCTCTTTTTTGCTTTATTACAATCCTGGCTTTTTGATCTTGCTTCCTGCAATATTATGAGGACTGCAATGGATTGCTATGGCAACTGGCCAGCCAGGCCTGCATACTAAATGGAGACACCTCCATCAGGGCTCACGGGGAAGGAGATAAAAGTGTAAAAGATGCAAACAAACAGAACAAACTCCCAACAGCAGCACCAGCAGCACTTGGATGCTTTACCTTGTTATATGGAACCAGGCAACATAAAGAATGAAGCCTAGTATTGCTGGGAGCCCCAGGGCTAGAACTTTGTCAGGCACCAGCAGGTTGGAAATATCACACTATTCTGCTTCCACTTCTCTGTGCAACCTTAACCACAAGCAGGTATCTAGCAGACATGTTGGTCAGTAAACATAGGTAGACTGCTAATTTGAGAGAATTAGGGGGGGAATTAGGGGAGGGGGTAGCTGTGTGAAATCAGGGATACAAATGTTCAATTATTGCAGCTTGACAGTGATGAATGGAAAGGAGAAGAGGGGCTGCATGGCTGGGTTCCTCCTCTGGATGCTTCTGTTCTGGTTGGTCTGAGCTGCATCCCTGTGCCGGTGGCTCTGGGGAGCAATGGGCAGGAACAGAACAAAAATACCCTGCCTGGCATGAGGCAGGGACAGCTGACAATAAATAGGGTAGGCCTTCTCTGTTTAATGAAACAGAGATGTTGGTTTCTAAATATCTGGCAGAGGAGGAAAGGTGAGGAGGGTATGGTTTTTTCTGCCCCCTGGCATGTTTGGCTTTATCTCCATCTTCATCTGTCTGCCGTATTGGGTGTCCCTCAAGTCTCCAAGCCACAAGCCCATATGACAGTTGCTCCTCCCACAACTGGAAAAAGCCAGCCTTTTTGCCAGAGGAGGAGGGGTAGTGTGTGCGGGCAGGGAGGGGGAGGTTGGTGCTGCTGTTAGGGCCAGATGGCCCTGAAGGGCCTCCAGCAGCCTGGGGTGGCTCATTGTATGTTGCGCTGGGTCAGACCTTTTCAGCTCCTTTATCTCTGCTCTTCTCCTCCCAGCTCAATGGATAATATCTGGTGTAACAAGGACCACTTGAACCTGGCACTGTTGTTAAAAACTCAGGGACACTTTCATCCTGGTGGGCTCTGGGATGAACTGGGTGAGCAGGTGGCCCCAGGCCAAGGGAAGTAGAGAGTGTTTGGCCCTGTGCTGCAGTAGGGCAGCCTGTCTGAGTGTGCCTGTGGCCCAGGAAGACGTGGTGGGTAGAGAGGAGTTCAGCAGGTGGGGCATATCTAGCTCTAGTCCCAGGCTGAGGCCTTTGAGAACTAGTGCTCTGTTCACACTTCTCTTCCAAAGAAGTCTCTGAGCCTTTCCCAGCTTGTCTGTCTTTACTATCCATGCTTTACTGAGAGCAAACTCTCACTTGTCTTCCATGGGGTTACACTGGTGCACATGGGATGAGAATTTTGCCCTTCACCCAGAAGGAAAGCCATTGTGTGTTAAAACCCCACATTTTTACAAGCAGGGCAAAGTGCTACCTGGTCACCAGGCAGCTGCGTGGAATCAGGCACAGAGACACAAGCCTGGTAATTCCACAGAGCAGGCGACAGTGAATGCTAGAGAAAGAGGCAGACCTACTCATCCATAAAACATAGCTATCCTTATAAACTAATGGACCCTCTGAAAGACTGCGATGAACAAGTATGTGTTTAGCAGTGCTTTTACCCAGGTTTCATTATTTGGAGTCCTGCACAGAAAATCAAACAATGTTGTTGTGCTGGGGCTCCAATTTTGCCAGTAACATTTGCAGGCATGTCCCAAACTGACAGCCAGCAGAGGAGCCATGCTGTCCTGCGGAGCACTGCTGTGACAGTGACAGGGCCAGCACATGATGGTGTGATTCTGCATACAGTGCTCCACGCCCATCAGCCTGCCGTTACAGTAGGTCTTTGCTGCTGAATGAATGGCTTTTTTTTTTTGTCTTAGCATCCTCCTTGGCCTGTTCTAGATAGTCACACTGCAAAGCTGCAGGTGAGCTGACCGTGCAAGCCACACTCTGAAGTTGTCTGGATTTATATCCCATTGCTCTTGGTGCTGCAGTAAGATGAACCACTCTTGGAGGCATTTCCCAGTGAGTTTGTATGAAAGCATTGGAGAGTTAATGTAACCAGATACTCTTTCACAGGTGAACAAAGAAGACACTTCAAAGGTTTTCAGGAATGGTTCCTAATGCATTGGTGGAATTGCATATAAGAGTAAAGCAGGCAATGGAGTCAGCCTCCTGTCTGTTTCAGTGTTGGTGTTGGTAATACTAAGATAGCAGGAAGCAGCTCAAATACCATGATTGTTAATAACTACATAGAATAAGATAACTAGAGTTTCTAACTGTTTATAAAGCGTGTTAAGAGGGTAGAGCTATAACAAACTTTCCGTATTAACCTCACTGCTGCACACAAGCTCTTTTCAGTGTGGTAGCTGTGTAAAAGTACTGCAGTTGTCTCTGAACCTCTGCAGAGGCTAGGGAATGCTGATCCCAAGATTTCAGTCTGAGGAGCTCTGCAGGAGCCAGGCTTTGAATGCCACCATCGTGTTCCCATGAAATTCTGCATCCTTCCAGAAGTGGGCTTCAGCTCTGGCCCTTCCACAAAATGTTTTTAGTTGATTTTCCTTTGCCAGTTTCAATATGTTGTTATTCCCTTTGTGGGACTGTGCCAGGCTCCCTGTGGTTGGTAATTAAACATGCTGGAAATTCTTCTGCTTTCATTTTTGACCAAAAACCCTAGGCAGGCTGGCACAAAGGGATAAGGTTTGCTGACTTTGGTGTAGGAGGCCCTGAGTTCAGAGTCACTTCCCTTTCTCAGCACTTTTCTCTTTCTAATGAAAACAATAAAAAGAAGAGCGATGTGATCAGAAAGCACTTGACAAGTACAAAAATATTGGAAATGGGATGTTTGCTGCAAAAATGGGATGAAGTTAGAACAGGCAGAGCCTTGAAATGGGCCAAGTTAAATAAGCAGCAAGTACTGATAACTTGGCCCTTTTTTTTTAAGGTTCATACACCCACATATTGGATCTCAAAGGGGTGAGCCAATGTAACCCTAATTGTATCTTATTTATCTTGGCTGTTTAAACAGTTCACCATGCTGTAACATGGCCCCTTCCACAGTGATTGCATCTTTATACAGCTGACCTTTTCTTCCCCCTCCAGTTTTTTTGTGTGTGCTACAAGTTTTCATGTCAGATATAATTATCTGAACCCCCGTAGGCTGTGAGGATAAGGTTTCAGCCATTTTTGGCAATGGGGTTCTTTCCCAGGGCTGCAGATGGGTTAGGTGAACCAGATGTACTCAAGATAATTTTGCTGCAATTTCTCTCTGTTTTTTGGGTTGTGCTTCAAAGGATGGCCTCTGTGCTTAGGGGTTAGTTGCCTTATAAGTTGTAACTTAAATTCTCACTTTTGCAATGAGGACATTTTTCATTTCATTGAAGCCTGACTTAAACTATCGTGTTCTTGTAGATTCCTTTCTAGAGCTTGGGATGCGACAGTGGTGTGTGTTTGCTGGTATCTAAGTGCTTGGACTAAAGTTGAAAAAGAAAACACTGAAAGATGTTTGGGAGTCAGAGACAGCTCTGCTGCTGCTGTGCTGTATCCCCTGCAGCAAGCTCTGTTTGAGGGGCTGCTCTGTAATGGCACTGGATTTATGTGAGAGATAAAGACTCTGCCTGGGTGTCAGAGCTGTGTGTATCCCTGCACAGCCAGCCTTGTGCTTCCTTTCCTGGCCACCCCCACCACCCCCCGGCCACTCCTGCAGCTGCACCTTAGTCTGATTCTTACGGATTACTGGTGGGCTAGAAAGCAGACAGATTGCTGAGCTGGTTAATTAATTCTGGTTTATTATTATTGTTTGTACTGAAAGACTACAAGGA
The DNA here is from genome assembly GCA_013396975.1 of Bucco capensis. Taxonomy (NCBI): domain Eukaryota; kingdom Metazoa; phylum Chordata; class Aves; order Piciformes; family Bucconidae; genus Bucco; species Bucco capensis. The sequence continues at coordinate 1,232,011 of VWZO01022439.1, read as the reverse complement.
GCTGTCTGAGGTCAGGCTGGCCCTTTCACTATTTCACTAGGCACTAGAAAAGCATACGGGGCAGGACACTTTCTACTTTGACTTGGTTTCTGTCTCAGTAGACAAGGGTAGGGAAGAAGGACATGTTGTGACCCTGGTTTTGCAGAGGGGGCATGCGGGAGATGGCAAGTAAGGGATTTGGCCAAGGCTGTGCAGAGACTATGGCTGAGACAGGAAGTAACATCAGCTTTCCCCAACCCCTGTGCAGGGCCTGTATCACAGGGCATCCTTAGCTCTTATTGAAGCTTTTTATTAACATATCTCCATTTTAGTATTTCCATGCAGAGTTACACCCTCTTTTCTTCCTCTCCCATCTCACACTCTTAGCCCATCTCCTTGGACTCAATATCAGTTTTGAAACAGAGCACAAACTATTTCAAGTGACAGCCCTGTTCGTCTGCACCACTTTTAAGGGGTGGAAAGGAAGTGCAGAGTGTGCACTGGCTTCTTTGTGTCACTGAGTTGGTGGGAGTTTTTGTTCTTTATGCAGATGCCACCCAGGAATACCTCTTGTCTTCTGTTGGAGCCCCATTCCCTGACAGAGCCATGGGCCCAGTGCTGAAATCTGCTGTGCCCCAGCTGTGCTCACTGCAGGCCATCAGAGCCCATAGTGCTGAGACCCCTCAGGAATTGCCTCCATTTTTTTTGTTTTAGTTTCATGTTTTTGTCTGTTTGGGAGGTGACCAGTGGCACTTAATGTGGGTCAAGCCTGGCAAACTGATCTCCATGGCAACCCCTAATGAATGCCATTGGCTCAGTGGTTCCATCCCTGCATCTCATTAAATTTCAATGACTTTCATGGGGCTCGGACATGTAATTAATATCAAACACATGGTATTCAGCAGGATAAGGTTTAACAGCAGGCAATGTGTGCAGAAGCAGGAGAGTGACGTGGGAGGGAATGTTTGGGCTCTGTCCCCAAAACACCACAGGAACAGACAGCCCATGAAAAAGAAGTGAAAGACAGAGCCTGGCGGTCGCTGCTCACGGCCCAGCAGGACCGTTGACTGACTTTTTAGCCCTGTTTGCTTTGGTGGAGGCTGGGAGGCTGTTCTGTGATTGGGGCTGATGCCAGCTTGTTGGAGAGTGGGGCTCAGTTGCGTTGTGACCCGTGGCCATCTTGCTGAAGACAACACAGTCCTCTTGTAGGAAAAGGGAGCATATGTGATGGCTAATGGAAACTCCTCAAAGGCCAGGGAGACTGGAGGAAGCAGCATAGAGCAGGAAGACCGCTTCAGTTGCATTTCTTTGGTTCCTTTGTGTACATGTACAGCCTCTATGGCACAAGCCAAACTCTCCCTGTTTGTAGCACAGCAGCATCACAAAATATCTCCTAAAGCCCTCACAAGAAACCACTGTGGACTGGGAAAAATCATGTGCTTATTGTTAGGGTTGGGTATATCATAAGAGGAATTCAGGCTGGAGATGCAGCAGTAGGAGCAACACCACAGAATCAGCACAGAAACCACCCGAGCTTCAGACCATGCAGCTACACAGTAGAACGAGAGGAGGCTTGCTCTGTAGGGAAAGGGACAGATGCCAAAATACAAGGGAGAGTGGTGAAAAGTGATTTTTGCTTTTTGCCAAAATGAATTTGAATTTTCTAGGGTTTACCAGCCTCTGGTGACGGTCTCGGTCATTTTAGCTGTATTAAAATCTTGCAGTATCTTATCTCCCACAGATTAATGTTATCAGACATGAAATGAAACAAAAAGGTGGAGGGAGTGGAGGAAATAACCTCTGCTAATTACTAATATGCAAAATGAGTAATGAGATGAAGAAATAATTTGCTATCAAATACAATCCTGGGGTTTTTAAAACGAATTATTTCATCTTCAGCTGCGTTGCTGCTATTCCCTGTGGAATAATATATAATTCCCACAAGGATATGAGGGTGTAATTCAGTGGCAGCTCTGGTGAAGTTATATTCAGTTTAATGAACGTCGGTGGGAAGCTAAGATTGAATTATTGCCTGAGTGCTCTGTCAGGTTGCCTCATGTTGTTATGCAGGATATAAAGAAAATTATTATTGACAATACTAAGGAGATTCATTTTGTCTGAGGGAAGGAGGCAAAGAAGGTGTATTGAATATGTGACGTAGTGGGAGAAGGTTAATCATGGCTGTAATGGGGGATGGGGAGATCGATCATGCGTGGATCACAGGGATGGATATTTAACGTGTGTGTGACAGCAGGGGAAGTTTGGCTAGGACGCGTGGAAGGGACGGGCTTGGAGGCAGTAACACTGACTTCCTGTGTGATTAGTAAATAATGGTGTGGGGAGAGTGGTATTCTAGGATCTGTGTGCCCACTAGAAGGTGCAGCAGTGGAGAGAGTGAATAGGATTTCCGGCAGAGTTAGGCTAAATTCAGGCATCTCTACATCTGCAAAGAAAACCCAGGCGTCTGCAGGCTTGCAAATGGCAGGCAGTAAGTTACCCAGGTGCTGCTCGTCCTCTCTTGCCATTAGGTGGCAGCATCTTGATGTGCAAAATGTGTTCCTGGAGCGTTCGCAGAGCCCTTTGACACTGGGAGTCCCAAAAGCATCTCCAGAGCTTTGGGAGTTCACGCTACGAAGTAACTGTGCCAGGTGTCCCGACGGAGCACTGAGTGGTTACAGCATGGTTGTAGTCTCAAGTTGCACCAGAGGAGGTTTAGATTGGATATTAGGGAAAATTTCTCCACCAAAGGGCTTATCAAGCTTTGGAACAGCCTGCCCAGGGAAATGGTTGAGTCAATGATTTTGAGGTGTGTAAAAGATGCGTGTGTAGATGTGGTACTTAGGGACATGGTTTAGTGGTGGACTTGACAGTGTTTGGTTTACAGTTCTTCCAGCATAAAGGGTTCTGTGGTACTGCAGGTGAGCTGTGGCAGATCTGGGACCTGAACTCAGTTTCTGTGGGTCCCAAGTTGTGTCGATACGTGTTACAGCTGGAGACTCCAGTCACATTCTCGGGGGGAGGGGGGGGCAGTCCTCACAGCTTGCTGGGAGACCAGGTCAGAGCCTGGGAACGGCGACACGTCAGATCAATGATGGCAGAGGTTCTCAGGATGTCTCCATACTGTATAGACAGCTGACCCTTGGAAGCTTTTGGTATAAAGCTGGAGGGCAACGAAGAGGACGATGGATGGTTTTCTGAGCTGGCCTTGCTCTGGAATAGGCTTGTTGGCCCACAACAAGCAGACTGGCAGTCCCATCACTTCTAGGTATTTTCATGGACAACCTTGACTTGCATCAGGAAAGAGAGAACTGTAAAAAATGCAGAGCAATTGTACGCAAAACTGTGCAGAATTAGCAAAACCAGTTTTTGCTAAAACCAGATTTGGGTGTCGAGATCTCTCTATTTGTCAGATGTAGTTGACATTGGCCAGTGAGTTATAACTAATAAACAACATGTAGTGTATGGTGTTGTAATAAATATTAATAAATCACACAGTTATTCCTGGGGAGACTTGCACAAACATATACTTGTACATAGAGCAGAATTGTGTAAGACTTGTTTTCTCAGGAAGCCAACTGATAAGGAATGGATGATTTGGAAAGAAGGATCAAAATGTTTGCTTAGAAGTAGACATTAGAGATGCTTTTTTAAAAAAAACTTTATCTTGCCCATTCCTATACAGGAAATGAATGATTTATTTTTCAGGATTCCAGATAAAGAATTCTGACCATGATTTCATTGCACACACTCGGAAAAGGTAGAGGTAATTAATTTGAGAGGTTTGTTTGATTCATCAACCTTTTCACATTAAAAGGTGTAACCTCCAGTTTTGAGTACCATTAGAGTAAAGGGATGTTTGCCTCTGGAGCACTATGGAATAGAGTTGGCATCTATGAGAAGGAAATGGATGTATTGTAATCTAGTGCAGACTGTTCTGAGCCAAACAGCTGGTGGTGTCGTTCCAGCAAATTCCATTAGCTTGCAAAACAGAAGGAGATCTCTCAAAAAATACTTTTCAAACTTTTTCTTGCCTTCCACAAACAACTTCAAAAGGGGATTAAAATCAGTCTCTCCTCTACATTGCACTTTCATATTTCCTCAGAAAAAAAATTCTGCAACAAAACATGGAGATGATTGTTTCCTGTGCTGAAGCTGTCACTCACAGTGTTTGATCTGCCCCTTCCAAGTGCAGCCAGTCACAGTCAGCATGTTCCCATTACAGGCAGGCAGTGTGCATGGTCTAGACCATCTAGAACTTCTCTGGTGGTGGGATTCAGAGCAACAGGGAACATTGTGTTGGTTTCCATTTGCTGAGCTGAGATGAGTGATAGGCATAGAAATAAATCCAGATGGAAACCTTCTTGAATGGCCAAAATAAATCATAGAATACTCTGAGTTAGAGGAAATCACTGAAGGTCATCTTCTCCAATCTTCTGCTCGAATTCTTCATCAAGCATATTTGAATTTTGTTATCTTAGACCTCACTGTCACATTCCTACACTGGTTGGTTGGTGGGGGTTTTTTTTTTCAGATATACCAAAGTCCCATGTGTGTGGATTGATGTATGGAGAGAAAAGCCATGTCTATGATGAGTTTTGTTGTTTTGCAAGTGTGATGGTCACAGATCTGATAACAACCTGGTAGTACCTTCCTCGTAACTGAGAATAGGTGCTGAGTGATCACACTTAAAAAAATAAAATATCAGAATTTTAGTGGCAAAATATGTGAGTCCCAGGCAGGACATGCCCCCAGTGTTCAGGTGCTGGACTGGCTCATATAAGACTTTTTCTTACCTCATCCCTACCTCCAGCTAGAGTCTTGAAGATCTATTTATGTCCTGTCAAAGTCAATGGGAAGGCTGTTCCTGAAAGCAGACCTTTGCTTTTTCCTTTGTTTGAGGAGTTAGGGGAACAGGAGGAGATCTGCAGATGTGCTACTTCGAAGCTTCCCGGCACAGAACACAGTTGCTGTATCACACCAGATACCTTTTTTGACTACTGCAAAGGGAAAGGTGCTTGCTGCAATGTGTTGCTGCCTGCTGGAGGCCACATAAATGCTAGGGAAGACGTAAATTAGAAGTGTGATAACTGCATTCCCTGGCGAAAAGCTACTGCAGTTAAATGTGCAGGAGCAGGGGCTTGGGGACTGAAAAGAGGAACCATAATGGGAAGATAAAACCTGTAAAGGTCCATTGCCCTTACTTCTAGCCTCAGGTAGAAGCAAACTCTGTATCTGAAACCCATCTGTGCTGAGTCTTATGCTTGCCACCCAGACTGTTTTTGTTTTGTTGTTTTTTTTTGAGAGGGAAGTACCCTCTCTGGCCTGGCAGAAAATCAAGCAGTTTGTCACAGCTTTGTCTTAGGTGCTGAAGGACTGAAGAGGGAACCACATGCTGTGAAGCTGAGGTAGACACTTCTTTCAGCCAGAGCCCTCTGAGTACCAGCATTGGCACCATCTAATGCAGGCTTGCAGCAGAGCCTGTACAGGGCCCTGATGCAGGTGTCTCTCTTACTGCCTTGGGCATGGCAGTTCCCTCCTTCAGGGGCCCAGAATTGCTAAGGGCTTGGCATGGACACGGTGCTGTGGTCACTGAAATAACTTAGGAGGTGTTGTTCCCAGCTGCTTCTTACGGCTCTCTGTCAGGGACTCTAGCTGAGCTGCTGGTAGCATGGAATGAAAAACTGGAAGCCCAAGGTTTCCCAAGGCTCCTGCCCAGTAACTGTTCTGGCAAATGAAGCCTTGTCACTGAAACACGGTTCCAGCTTCAGTTTTGCAGAGATGGCAAGGCCCTTTTGCTGTGTGCTGATCTCTCTCTCATATTATCCAGTCAGCGTGTTTGGGAGCTTTATGCATTAAATAGATTTATGTATTTAATAATTATTAGTTTCAAAGATTTATAGTGCCCTGCTGCTATTTCTGTGACTCTGCCTCCCCAGGGAGTTAAGCAAGTGGAAGCCCTTCAGCAAGGGAAAGGAAAAAAATTAGAAACTTTAAATCTTCCATCATTTGCAAAACAGGTTGTGGAGAGAATAAACACAGGTTCTCTGAATGTCACTGTGCTAGGTGAGTGCATGCATGTGTCTTGGGGCTGCACACGTGTTTAGGAAACATGTAAAAGGTCTGGATGTGTTTATCTCCTCCCTCTGCTTTGAAAAAGACATTCAGAGAAGTTAGGGGAGAAAACCAGAGGAGGCTTCCCAGCTGTTCCACCACTGTTCTGTTGTGCAATGATGATGCCACAGAAAGAAGTCCTCATTTATCAAGAAAAAAAAGTGGGATTTACCCATAAGAACATTTAGGCACTTCTAATACAGCCTCACTATTTTGTGTCATCTTCAAGCTGTCTCTTGGTCTGTGCTCATAGAATCTCTAAAGCTGGCTCATTCCAGAGCAATTCCCTATGTGTGAACTGTCCCATTTTAGTCTCCTCCTCGTGCAGAGTGATTATAGTCACCATAAAAGCAAAAAGGAACACAAAGGGGAATTTGAGAACTGAAATACATGTATGTGAGGCTTATTAACATACTCTTATCTGGATTTGGTGCAAAACCAGTGCAGATTCATTAGATAATAGTACAAGAGGCATGAAGAGTTTAGAATCTGACTTAGAGAAATTGAATTTAAGTTTCTTATTTTGAAATGGGATTTAAATTTGGGAAGGGAAAGAAACCCACTTTGGATGACATAGTTATTTACAACAGTGAAAGCATTAATGAATTTTGTGCTAGTCCTGATTGCCTACAAAAGTTAGAGGTTACACAATAGAACTTAAGGAGAAGTGGCATGAAACTGTAAAGTGTTTGATGCTTCTGGGAAGAGAAAGCTTAGGGAAAGCATATGTTGTCAAAGATGAGAATTATGCAACATAGCCTTAGGTTTCCTGAGGCCTTGGCATTGGCAGGGTCCTAGAAGAATGACAGACATGTAGGAAGCACCAAAGCTCCTGCTATAAGACAAGTCCTGAAATCACAGGAATAATGGGCTTGTGCAGAAAATGTGGGTGAAAGCACAAGGGCATGTCTCTCTTGCTAAATGGAGTTCTTCATTATGCAGAACACAAGCAAGTGCTCTTTGACTTGGAACTAGCGTTAGTGGGTGCTGAGGACAAGAACTGCATGGTGAAATGGCAGAGCTCTGAGAGGCAAGCAAGCTTCATGTCATTTGGCATTGAACTCAGGGCACCTGCTTAGCCCAGCTCTGCAGCCTCCATCAACTCAAGAGAAGTCTCTCTCTCTCTCTCTCTCCATCCTGCCCCTGAGCTGAGCAGTTCCAGTGGCCTTGGTGGGGAGAATTGAGCTGTCTGACCTGGTGTGCAGACTGCAGTCTTGCTACCAGGCTTATGCTGACATTAAGGGATCTGTGGAGCAGAAGTTTATCTTGAAATTTGGCAGCACAGAGAGATAGGTAATATTTGAGCAAAGTTGTGAAGAGCTTGCCAGAATACCCTTAGGGCCTTAGTGAATTGCAGCTTTTGAAGGACTTAAGCTGCATTTTTTGCTTGTGACTTAATTTTAAGAAACCCTGTGGAAAAATTTTTTTGTATTTAATTGGCCTTGCAACCTTAGGTTGCTAATTCAGATCTGCTCAGCACAGTAAAGACAGATTCCCAAACTTTGGTTTATGGGCAGCTGTCTGGAGGAGCAGATAACAAACAGACCCTTGAGATGCAGCATGTTCCAAGAGCACAAGTGTCAGTAACGTAGCATCTCTGCCACCAGTGCTACTGTACTGCTATTATCTGACATATTCCGTGCATAGTTACAGAGCCATGAGCTTTCCCACACTGCCAGCCACTTGCTTGTAACTGCGGGACTGGAAAGTCCCCTTCTCTTCTCCACCAGCAGTTCCAAGTGTCCGTACCCTGTTCCCATATGAGCTGAAGCCTTTCTTGGATGTGTTATACTTTAACACTGTTAAAGAGTAAAACATCACACCTAGGGGGGTGCTCTGGCCTGAAATGGCCATTTGGTAAGCTCTCTTTGCAATCCCAAGAACAACAAGAGTGAGGAAAGGACAAATGGAGAGGAGAGGTTTCTCTGTTAATGGGGAGGTGGTTCTCTAAAGAACAGATGTTCTGGTGTTTGTTTTTCTCCTCTGACTAATGCTTACTGGCCGAAGATGTCTCAACCCTCTGTGGTTGCAATTGTCCTACTCATAGCAGGCGCATTCAGAAGAGTGGAGAGGCTGCAGCCAGAGTGGTGCAGTCTGTGTCCCTGCCCTGACTCCCAAATGAGCAGTGGGCTATCTGATTTTGATTTCTAAAAGCTTCCTGTTTCTCAAAATGTTGGGAGCAAAGAAGAGGAGATTCTTCCTCACATGGTATTACTTATGAAAAGCAGATTTTTGAGTCAGCTCCACCTCTTGTATTTTCATACCCTTTTGGAATTCAGTCCAGAGATGCTGTATCTGTGCCAGGCACTCAGTTCTTCGGTAACCCAAGGGCGGCTTGCATCATCCCCTCTGTGGCAGTCTCGTGATGCCTGTCTTCTCGTACCTTTAGAACAGGAGCTGTGTTTCTTTGGATGTGGCTGGAAGATGATCAGGATTGTCTGCAGGTCTGGCTCAGCTCTGTGTGATGTGCACAGGACCCCATCTCAATATGACCTGGATTGAAAACTTGGTCCTGTTGATGTTGGTGGGATTGTTTCATTTGAGTTACTACTTTATTGAATCCCATCTCTGGTAAAGAGAAGGCTTATAGTTGTCTTTTCAGCTCATTATTTAATGCATTTGCAACACACTTGTAATTGGACTACTGTTTTTATCCTTCTATAGTCAGTATATGTTTGTTCTACTTCAGTATTTTTAATTAATGCCATTAAAACAGGAGAATTGCATTGTGGACTTTAAAGCATGTGGCTGCATTTATTCATTTCTGCAGGTGAAATGCAGCTTCATTCTTTCAGTCCCAAATGGGGACATGTAAAGAATATAAGGATGAACAATAATGTCTTCTTGTAAGAGTGGAGCTCTGTAGTACACTTTTCGGCAGACTGTGCGGACTTGAGAACAAGGCAATTGCTGTTTATGCAGAAAGATCATTCACAGAAATGTAAAAGCACAATGAATAGCAGAGAATAACAGTAATAAAATGTCTGTGCCACTTAGGTTCTGCTGAGTGAGTTTCTGCATCCTCAGCTTGTGTGAGAACCTGGGATCTCTGGCACTTACCATTTACAGCACCGTCTTTTATGGTGACCTGGTGACTCCATGCTGGAGAAGAGCCCTCAGGATTAAAAAGGTCTTTCCTGGCTTCTTCTACCTTTCTTTGACAGCTTTGCTTAGAAAAGTGTAGCTGTACCTGGAGGGGATTAGCCTGTCATGTATCTGCATAGGTTATTATTCTGTCACTCTAGATAGAGAATTGCATGCCAGCAGTTTACTGAACTCTTGAGTGGGGCAGCAGTGACAGTGTTAAAAAGTAGGTCATTTGAATGCATTGTTGATAACAGTAATGGATTCACACATCAGCTGGCTGCTGCATACACATGTAACCCCTGCCCAATGTCACCTCCAGAGTGGTTCACTCCCACACAGTGGAATGTGCCATTTTGCTAATGCACATATGCATACTTTGCATTTCAGACTAAGGGGTGCTGAGAGCTTAGAAAATGCTAATAACAGCTATTACCTGCAAAAAAAAATAATAAAAATCTCAGACCTGGGCTCTGTCACCAGCCCGTCAGGAAGGCTGCATGGCCTTAAAAGTGGTATCAGGACTTAGAACTTGCTTTTAAAGTTATATGTGGCAGAGAGGCTACTTAAAATAAAGAACATAGACCCTCTTCTTGCTGTCTCTCTGGAGTATACCAGAGGATGCCTGTTCTAGAATGTCTGTGGGCTGCTCAGTCTCTGTAGCATTCTTTGAAGCATCCTTTCTGGTTCTCCAGCTGCGCTGCAGTGCGCACTGGTGAAATGGGCTATGTGCTTGACACTGACCCAGCTCTGTGGTCAGCGTGGGCTGAAGGAATAGGGGTGCTCAGTGCCTTGGGCATTCAGGCTGTGATCAACAGCTCTGCAGCGCTTTGCACAAATAGTTGTTTCTTCCCGCTTTCAGAATAGCGTGAAACTAGCTTCTGAAGGTTGAAACCTTAAATGCTATGTATATTTTCTTCTGTTGTCCTCAAAACGGCTCGAAGTGATGGCAACAGCCAAGAGAAGCGAGGAGTAGTGGGTGTCATTTGCTTGTCCTGCTGTAGCTGAGCCAGAGGAAGCAGCAATAAGCCTCTGTCCTCCCTAGGCCAGCTCCTCAACCCCAGCAGTAATGAGTTAGGGAGCAACTGCAAAGGTAGTTATGCTAGCAGATCAGAAAGGCAGTGGCAGAGCTTGGACTAGGGAATTAGCATCTTCATTTGGCTGCAGCATGCAGAACAAGAGGTGTGACCAGAGACTACCAGAGACGTTTCTAGCCACTGTAACCATCCTCTCTGGTGAAGCAGGCTTTAGTTCCCATGGAGAGGATAGTTCACTTGTGAAGCAAAATCTGTAGAGCCACAGTAATTTTATGCTTACCATCTAAAATGAAATGAACTATGGAAACATTGCAGAAATTGTTTGCTTTTAAACTGGAATAAACAAAGCAAAAGCAAGTCTGATCTCTTTTTAGGACCTGCTTGTTCATGTAAAACACTGTGGCTGGGGTAGGTGTACTTTGAAATGCAAGTTGAAAGCCCAAGAGGTGAGCCAAAAACCTGCCAAAATGTGGTAGAGGCACAAAACACTGAGTTAACTATTAGCTAATTGACTGTGCCATGAAAGGAAGAGGGTATTGCTGTAGAGTGTGTCTTTCAGTAGTAGGCCTGCACGGTACAAAGTATTGCGTGATAGGTAAAAGTAGCCTGGTTAAGGTCACACACAGCCTTTGCCTTTCTTCCATCTTCTGCTATGATCAAGAATCATATATGTCTCTTAGCTACTTGAATTTATTGTTGAATTCACTTTTCCTGTATAAAGATTCAGGAATTGCTGATGAGACCAAAACCTGCAGCTTTAGAGAGAATGTATATGAAGAGTCAGCAGCACTCTGCTACTGCAGGCTGTTTCTGTGCACGCCTTTAGTAGGAGGTGAGCTTTTCTAGCACAGCACAACACGGCAACTTGATGGAAAGCTGAGTGTGATGCAGGCTTGGCTAATTGGAGCACTCCTGGGACGATGTGAATTGCACAGTGTCCATAATGAGTAGAGAGAAAAGATAGTTTACATCCTCTAATGTAACAGCATCAGGACAAGATTAATAGCAGAACCACAGCAGCAGTGTCTATCAGAGACTTCATTATTAAAAGGACAGAGTTTGGCTAATGGTATTTTGCTCGTGATGGGTGCTGGGAGCCAGCAGGCGAAATACCTTCCCTAGGTCTCCCCCAAATTCCTTATCACCAAAGCCCAAGCTTATAATGGACACATGAACACAGAGATTTTTGTCTTATGAGCTGCAATTAAATTGTGGTTTAGCTTCTGAACTACTGGAAATGGAGTCATCTGAATGCATGATTGTCCATGGATCTTTGTTCTGCTGTTGCTTTATACAGGGTCATCTCAGGAAGGTTAATGAAGAGTCATTAATTTGAGGTTAGGCAGATGAACTAATTTGTGTAAACATGGCATTCTCCTTTGTGTTTTAAGTACAATATACACTCTGACCAGATTCTCATATTAAGCTGTATCTCATCGTAGAGATGAGATTTTGATTTCCAGTGTTAGATCTGGTGATACCTTCAATAAACTTGGAGGCCCCATTTTGCTCTCTGTTGTCCTGTTGTAGAGGCTTGATGTGCTCTAGTTTTGGCTTGGAATGAAGCAAAAGGAGAATCTAAAGGGCAATAACTGTTTCTGAACAAATCCCTGTAACTACTCTGTCATTAGTCAGGGAGAGTGCAATGGCATTTTTGTGTTCTGTCCAGTAACTGAAAGGAGAAACTTTGAAGTCAAAACTACAAAATGCCCCAAGTTTGCCATAAACAATGTACATGCAGTATGTGCAGTCATCTGAACAGTTTTTCTTCTGCTGTTACCATGATTACGTACCTGTGGAGCAAAGAAACTGAGTTTAGGGGTGCTCTGGGCAGACAGACCTCTTTCTTTATGGCAGTGTGCATCCAAAGATGGTCCCTTACCCACCTGCCTGGCCTGCTCCTCTGAGTGTTTCTCACGGTGAGTGACCGGGTCATCTCAGAGTGCTTGTAAACAGAGCACTACTTCTCTCTCTCCCTCTCTCTCTCTCTCTCTTTTTTTTAATGGAGTTAACCACAGCTCAGTATTTGTATCATTCAAGCTCAATTAAAAGCACACATACAAAAGTTCATGAATAGTCTGCTTCTAATGAAGAGACATACTTTCATAGCAGCGGATGTTCAAAGATACTTTTAACAACCAGGCCGAAGGATTTACGATGTCAGTATTGTAGTCATTAGAAAATTGGAATTGTTTCTTTGGAGAAAACAAACAGGCTTGGGGCTCTTCCGAGGAGCTGTGTGAGCTCAGCGGCTGGCAGCTAGTTAGCCCCCCTGCAGTATGAATTAATGATAAAACTGCTTTCCTTCAGAAGGGAATTTTATTGGGCAGGATGCCGGGTACCAGCACAATGAGGTCTCCAGGCGCCCCTCCCTCTAGGGGTCTTCAATTACACTTGGTAATGAGCACTGTTTCATTAGTGAGGAAAGCAAAAGTCGGCACTAATTAAAACTAAATTAGGACACACTCAAGTTGTGTCACACAGTGTGCTGAGATATTAATAAAAAAGAAGCTGCCTTGAACAAGTGTGGACCAAAGGGTCAAGTGATAACAATTAAAATATTGGCTATGATGTCAATGCTGAGTCTTTAACATTCCAGTTTTGGCTTTGGGTATGGAAAGATGGTATCTGGACTGGTTTCTATAAGTTGGAAGAAGCATTGCATCTACATCTGTCGACATAATGTCTGACAGAACGTTTTCCTAAGGCTTGCGTACTTGCCAGAGCGTTTCACAAGAACACATGCATGTGCACATGTGCCTGCAGTCTGGTGTTCTTGCATGCTCTTGAGCTGACGTGTGAAAATAAGATGTACATGTCACATGAAAACACTGCACAAACTCCTGCTGACATGCAAAAGGTGTCTTGCTTGAGCACTCACGTAGCAAAGCAGTGCATCTGCACTGTTACACATGTATACCATGAGATGAGCTTATATTTTTCTGTGTGTGTATTTCACATGAAGGCAGTATATTCTAAGAATAACTGAGTTCCAGTCCTAGCTCTTGGCTCCCTTTCTGGGAGCACTGATACTACATTCACCTTAATACTTGTGTGATGCTCTGACAGTGATTTTTGGACATTTTGTAGATGAGCTGCCCTTAGGTTTAGAGCATTGCTGAGCTTTCTTGGTAGTTCCCTTTTTGTATTTGTCAGTTTTTACTTCTTTTGCCATGCTCTGCCTTGGTGCCTTCTGCCACAGCTGCTTGTCACTGGAGTGTGTGTCAGCCAGGAGTGCAGCACAGCACCCACGCTGATCTTGCTCAGGGCCAGCCCAGCTCTGGCAGAGCCCAGCCGCTCTGGCCGTATCCCTCTAAGCCTGCAGCTAGTTGTTCAGGCTAGTCCTTGGAAGCATTTTTGAGGAAAACTCACTGCCCAATTTCACTGTGGTGGTTAATTAAGTTGGTTCCAAAGGCAATTGCCAAAATATTATAATATACTTGACCTTCACAGGGGATTAAATAGAAGTGATGTTCAGCGAGGCAAATTACAGTGAACATCTGTATATTTTGTGTTTAAATATACACACGTGGAGCTTGCTGGGCTGGTGAATGGATATGGAATATTCAGCACATACAGATTGTAATCTGGAAAAGAATTTGTTCTTCTCAATGGCTATATTCTTGCACATTAGTAAAATTGTGGCCAAGGCACTCCACGCTGTGTACATCTGTTTGTATAATAGTTATTAGGTATGCTGTGGAGCAGCAGGAGATTGTGCATGAGACTTGGATAGAAAACTGAGCAGAAATAGCACCCATAAGAATCCTTGGAGGTTCGGCACCTGAGCACCAGCCAATCCAAATGCCCACATCTGTATAAATATATTTCAAAGAATGGAGTAGGTCTCATCACTGGAACATCTGTCTTTTTCTGCTAAGTACTCTTAAGTGTTAAGTCAGTTGCTTCCTTTAAGCTTGCTGCTTGCTTAAATATGTGCTGTCCTTTCTGGGTGTTTCCTCTTGTAGCAACTACAAAGAAAGCTCTCCATCCTGTGAGACTGACCCTGTTTAGCAGAGGTAAAACTGGCAAATATTTAAGGCTTAGCACTGAAAGCTGACTGCTTACATTTCCTTAATATGTATTTACAAGACAGATCATGAAGCCTGTAAATATGTGTTATAATAAAAACATCCCTAATGTGTAACTGAATGCTCTGCCATAACCATTCCACATGGGCTGTTACTCGCTGTGAGGGCAATAACCTGCATTGCAATAATTCCTACTGTCTGGCTTAACAAAGACCCTGTCTTCAGTAGGTCATTTATTTACAATTCTATAAATGCTCTACCTTTCTGCTGCAGTCAAAACAAGCATTTTCAGATCTTTTGAGGGTTTGTTTCTTTTCTGGTTGTATTTGATTATGATGACATACGTTTATACTGTGCTTTCCATCAGGAGGCAGAGGTATAGCTCAGATAAAATGCATGTGACTTCACTGCTGATACAGAAGTCACTCAGAGGTGGAGCACAGCATCTGCTGAATACTGCACATGGACTTGTTCAAAGAGTTTTATGAGATGCTTAAAATCCCGTGTCCTGGCCAGAAAATCTGAGCTAAGGGCCCAGTTTTTGAAAGTGAGTGTTAAATCTCCTAAGCAGAGCACTGATCACCTAGGGAAGGGTGCAAAGGGAAAAAGGAACCAAACAGGTCAACAGAAAGCGTTCCTTAGGCACCTTAGCTTTCCTAGATTGCCTCCAATCTTGAGAGACCTAATTCTTACTAGCTTTGAGGCAGGACAGCCTGTGAGGCTATTGGTCTTGCTCAGCACTTCAAACTATTATTTAGTTCTTTTTAAAAAGCGTAGGTGCTTCGAGTCAAGTACTAGCCCCAGTGCTGCTCTGCTGAGTCCAGGCTGCGGACCACCAGCATTAGAAAGTAAAGATCAACAATCTGAAGCCAAAGCAGTTAGTAGTAGTAAGCCATGGAGACCTCACTGTGGTCAGTCAACTTCAAGGAAGTGAACTTGGAAGATCTCAGGCTTCCACATCCCAAAATCTGTGGAGAGACCAGGCTGATATTGGCAATTCCCAGGAGATATCCCCTGAGAGGAGTCCAGCAGTCCCAGGCAGATCCATCTCATGGAGATGGCAGCACATGGCTGAGAGTGGCTGCTCCTGTTCTGTGCAGCATGCAGTGAATGGCTGAGGTTTCATTCTCTGGAGCCAGCAGGCCAGCACTAGAGCTATTTAAAAAAAGTGTGCTCTTCCCAAATGCATTTGTAGGCACTGCACTCCTGAAAGGCAGAAGCAGGCTCACTGCAGGTGAGTAAAGTAGGCAGTACCCCGACAAGCACACACAGTGCTATTATACTGGCAGGCTGTGTACAGGCGTTTTCTTGCTCCTTCCATTTGCCTTTCACTTCACTTGCTGGGGATTGCAAAGGAACATGCTCCTGTGTGTGCTTATACTGAATTACTGGATGATACAGATCTTTGCTCTGTTACCTAAGACTGCTTGTTCATTCAGAAGCAGAGCTCTTTCTTGTAGAGAGGTACTTGCTTTTGCCTGCTGCAGCCCTTTCTTAATGGTGAATGGAGAGTGAGTGTGAGAGTGTGAGGGAGCTTTACAAATCCCCTTATACACACCCCTTTGGCAACCTCTTTTATGAAATTTTTATTAGTATGTTCAGCAATGTGCGTGTCCTCAGGAATAACAAACAGCACAGGGAGAATATATAGCCACTGAAATGGTCCAGGGGCTTCAGAAGGGAGGTGAACAATGCTACTTTAAATATTGCAGGATGGTTTACAACCCTGAGGGAGGAGGTGTGGGGGAGGAGAGGGGAAGAGCAGATGGGCACAGTGTCCATTTAAGGTGGTCTGGCGCAATTATTGGTCAGCAACAATGGCATTTGTATCTGGCGGCTCCTTCCAGCCCCTCTTTTTCTCCTGAGTTTGCATATCTGTCTCTCTCTGAAAACATTACCTTGTATTTCAGAGGGTTCTCCAGCTGAGCAGTGCCATAGTGAATAGGTTTAACTGTGATCATTTTCTTTAGACCAGATGGATGCCTGACACGGTCTACATGGTGCTGCTCACCTTGGCCACAGTAAGCCAGTCTCACCCAAATCACAAGAAGCTGTGTGCCTGTCACTAGGATCTGCTGAGGTCAGAACTCTGGTAGTACCTGAAAAACATTCAGAAACATCACTGGCTGTTAACCCAGACACCAGACTGGGAAAAGAAATGGGGAATGAAAAAACTGTGTTATTCTGGGCTTTTGACTCTAGGAACTTTGGAACCACTAAGATCTTTGCATTGATTGAAGGAAGGCCTCAGTGTCAGAGTAATCCTTAACAAAAAGCATCATGCTGGAAGCTCCTTAGTATGTGTGGTTTCTACCCTGGTAAGTGGGAGTTGAGGGTGCTCTTGCATCAGGGTTGGAGCTGGGAAGGAGGTTATGGTGATTCTAGCAGCCTTGGCATGGAAAGAAATCACCAGACTGTGCTATTTGTATATCCCCAAATCGTATTTGTGTTTCTTGTTCCTTTCTGAGTGCAGGAGCTCTGAGACTGTGTGGCACAGAGCCCTTGGCTTCCTTGGGAGAAAAGGGACCTGCTATCTACAGCAGTATGGGTATCTGTCTACAATTAGGGCCTGGTTCATCTGTTAGATAAATTTTGCTGAATAGTATTGTATTTCTGTTTGCCAATTGTCCTCCCCAAGTGACCCATTAAATCACGTTAATCCCTCCACTCCAGTCTGTTCTTCTACTGAAATCCATGTCTTCCTGTTGCTTCTTAAAATCAGTCCATGCCTGTGTGCTCCCATCTGAGGTGGAGGACATATAGCCTGGTGGTCAGCAAATGGAGTTTATAGACTAGCAACAGGTAGGTCTTCTCAGCCTCAGCTTTCACTCACTGTGTGATCCCCTGGAAGGCCTCTGTCTTTTACCTCAGTTTCCTTATCTGCAAAATTGTTTATCACATTACAAGGCTTAATGTAGTAAGGTCATTGAGGGAGCTCATATATTAAAGGCTAAGAAAGAGAATTTATGCTCACATAAACTTTGATATTGGTAACAGAGTTAGACTCATTCCCCTGTTTTTCTACCAACAGTAGTATCAGACTCCATAATAAACTAAACCTGCCTGTGTAAGAGTTGTGGTTTATCTATCTGCAGGAGGATTATTCTGTTAATCGTCATGGCAGCATGGTGCAATGTCGCATAAGAACATTAGAGATGAACTGTATTTAACTTTGGGGTCTTCGGACATGTGTTTTGTGTGGAGAGACAGGCAGTGATCCTTTAATGGCATATGGAAGGACCAGTTGTATTTTCTGAAGTGTGATATGACAATACTCCACTGAGTATTCAGCTTCTTGTGATGCTACAAGAATAATGCAAAAGGAACATGATACCATGCAGAACAGAGACTCTGAACTCTCTGGGGCAGGAACCATCACTTTTTATAATGTGTGTACTATCTCTAGCGTGATAAGCACTGTGTCCCTGAGATTATTAAGCATTCCATCAGAAAAATGTCATTATTGTTGCCACAGACTTGCCTGTGTGATGAGATGTGCAAAGAATTCTCTGATATTTTAGGGACATACATGTAAAATATTCAACAGTCGCTTGTCTTGTTGTAAGAACAATATATGTTGACTTGCTTCAGCTGTTCTGGGCTCCTGAGGCCTGTGACAGGAAGGGCTGTGTGACAACATTACTCAGTTTTCTGATGTCTGGAGCATACAGAGACAATTAATCCAGTGGAGTTTAAGGATACAGCCAGGCATGTACAGTATCCAGCCCCTAGAGTAGTCAAAGTGGGTGTGACCTAACAGGAGGCTGGAAAACAGCCTGACACACTTGGCAAGTGATGTAATGCTCCATTCTCGGGAGGAAATTCTTTATTGAACCCCTCTAGCAATGAACTTTTGGCCTGAAGCTGGAGTTTGGATTGCACAAGCTCAATAAATGTGTAATTATAAATACCAGAGACACACCAACCCTCCCCCCCCCCAATACAAGTAGGACCTGTTTCAGAAGTTGGGAAGGAGCAAACATCTAGGCAGTGAACCCATTGCAGGAGCCAGCTGCTCTGAAGGAGAGCAGCGTCTGCTCAGGGTGTGGGCCCTGCAGGAGATGGCTCCTGCCCAAGAAAGTGTCATCGGTCATTCTGGGCATTGTGGCAGCCAATCAAGCCAGCAAAGCCATCAAACTTTCAGCCTTCTCCCCAGGTCTTGCTGCTTTGAATTGGCTGCTTGACAGGTGTGTGGTAATTGTGCTTTTACCTGAAGTCATTGCCTAATTTAGAGTTCGTTTGCAGCTTTGCTGTTTAGGAGCCAGAGTTGGATGGGAAGCCCACGGCTATTGGGCTTTCTCTGATGTGGCAGATGGTATCATGCAGAGGGGGAGAATCTCAGCTTTCATAAAACACTGGTCTCTAGTTTTTCCTTTTTTTTTCTTCCTCTCCTTAATCAGAGTGACTACAATGTAATGCAGAGATATCAGAACCACTGTGATGGTAGGAATGTACCTGCAGCAGCTTGAAGCTCAGCATTGGTAGACCTTACCCTGCTTCTCTCACACGAAGGGAAGGATGCACAGTTCATGGTCCAATGACACTTCCACACCTGTAATACAGAGTTTAGAGTGGTAGCAGAAAGCAGTGGGAGGATCACTCAGCCATGAGTGCTTACTAGGTGATTTCAGGGCAAACTCAGTTTATGGTACTCCAGATGAAGTGTCTGTATGCCCACCAGTTCCAAAATGAACACCCTGGTTTTCAGTCCTGTGACTTGAACTATCAGTATTTCACATACATCGGTGGTGAATGGGGTGAGGCTGGTATGGATGAGAATTGTTTACAGCTTCATTTCAACTGTGACTATGTGAGGTGGTAGAGTAAGAGTCATTGCTCTTCTTGAGAAGTTGAAGATGTTGGTCTTGTGAGGTTAACCAAAAACCATTTTAGTTGTAGCTCTGCCTTCATGTAAGGCTTCTGATCAAACCTCTGCTAGTTTGCATGTCTTGCTGAGCTTTCATGTATAGGGTGGATCCAGCACTGAAATTACCAAATGAAAAGGCTGTTGAAAGAAGGGTTAGGAGTGGAACCAAGAGATGGCATGTTCATTCCTTTCTGTAGGCCAGGCAGACCTGTCCAGCCTGCTCACTGCAGTTATTAAATTACCAGAAGAACTGAATAACATTTTGAAAAGCTTACTGTACATCTAACTGCAGACATTAGAACTGACTGTCACTGAGCAAAATCAAGCAGGGGCAAAAGCCAAAAAACTTTTATGTTGATTTGGAACGTGGAATAAAGAATCCTCATCCAAGAGTGTTTGGAGGAATCACCCCAAAGCTGTGATGCACTGTTCAGCAACACTGTTTGGAAAGCACTGTCATTAAAGTGGGGAGCTGTGCACACTCACATGTTTTTTCCCTTTTTCTCTTTGAAGACTTATGGTCATATAACCTTCTGTTTCCTTTTGTTCTGCCTGTGGACTTTTTGTTTTGGCACTTTCTGCAATTGTGAAACTTGAAATTAAGCTAGGATTTTTATATATACTACCTTAGTTGCATTAGTTCAGCATAATATTTGTTCTAGCAGCAATTATACTACACTATAACAATATCAAGGTGGATTATAGTTTCTTATGGTGTACCATTGCAGTTAGTAAACAGTGCTGTCCGCTGTAATTGATATATATCAATATGACTGTTCCAGGGATCTACCAATATTTGTACTAGAAAAATAGGTTTCAAGGATTTATGATTCATGCATTACATGCTGCCTGAAGGTGGAGCTTAACATAGTATGTATCACTATTGGGTAAATCGCTGTTCTCTTTGTCCTGTCCCCTGGACTGAGGCCTATCATGCTTGAAGGAAGATCTAACCTCCTAGAGCTATGGCTGTGGAGACTTATCTTTATGGTTAGAAGTCCACATCAATCTCTGCAACAGAAGGTAGATGTTTACTCTCTCCAGCATCTAATAAACATATCTTCTTTTTGCTATTCAGTTGACTCATTTTACACTTTCAGAGGAAGGGAGTGATAGAGAAAGAAAGTGGGAAGTGTTTAGCAGAGAAATTTGTTTCCCAGTCTGCAGAGATGAGAGTAAGAAATTCCTGGAGACAAAGTTTCAAACTGCTAGCTTCTCTCTGACAGTCAGTGTTTATTCCTTATTGATGCATTAGAATTAGTCATCCTCCTATCTCTCTAACCCTAGGGTGTGTTCTAGGGAGCCTTCCCCTGCCTTAACCCCAGGGCACCTAAATGGTGCGTCTGTAGGAGATTTCTGAGTTTTCCCCTAAAAGACCATCTTGCTCTCTTCCTTCTTAGATAGCCTGTTTCGTTGTAGTCAAGGATGAGGCTATCTATATGAACATCAATCTTTGTCCTTGATGAGGGACCTGAAACCCACAGTTCCCTTCTTGATGCCTGTCACCATCATGATATCAGATGCAGGTTTGGGCTATTTGAGTATGGATGCATACATACAGTTATTTATTACTGATGAAATGCTTACAAAGAACCAGATGTGAACATGAGAACAGACAGTGAGTCCTAGAGGACACGAGAAGCAATGAGACTTCTGATGCAGGGTGCTGGTGCCCTGATCCAGAGGCAGCATGCTGCATGCACAGAGCAGCTCTGTGCTGGCAGCTCCCCTTGCTCTAGGGAGGTGCTGTGTCGGAATGGCTGCTAAAGGGAGCTATGGTCCCTTTGTGCAGGGGCACCAGAGGTGAGGTTTGAGATCCACTAGATCTGCCTGTTAGCAGTGGTGTGTCCTGCAAACCTGTAAAGAGAGTAATAATAATATAGACAGCGGAGTTCAAAGGGGAAGCATTTCAGGGAGATCTGCTGTGAGTTGATTACTCTAGCCATGTATTTTGTACATGTGATCATACACAAGTGTAGGTAGGTCTGAGAATGCAAATCCAGGCACAAACACCAGAGCTGTACCTTTTCTCGGCTTCAAAGAGGAACACAACAAGGATGAGGTTCCAGAACAGGAGCAAGACTGATGAGCTTCCTGGCCTGCAGTGGACTCTGAGAGAAGCAAGCCCTGCAACTCCTAGGTAGTGCAGGAGTAGTGAGGGCCAGTATGAGCTGAAATCAGCTCATCTCAGGTCAATTCAGGGAAATCCTCTCATGACTCTCGCCCATCTTCCCTTCCCCCAGGTTTCATGTGGGAGGCTGGAACCCAGCTTTGCAATCAGAACCTTGTCAAATGAGTAGTAATTGGCAGTTCAGTGAGTACTCTGCAATAATGGGAACAGGTGCTAGGGGGAGCAGAAGAGCTGCTGGTAGGACACTGCATTCAAACAGGAGGTGTTGCTGGTTACTGAAAGGCTTTGACTCGATCAAATGCAGAACTAGATGCATTTACAAGAGAGATGAATGTGTCCTGGGTGATTGACCATATCTCGGGGAATTCTACCTAATCATTTGCACTTAACCTTCAATTATAATAGGCTATAGTCTTTTGTAGCAGTGGTCTCTCTGTAGGAAGCAACACAGTGTAACAGATTAACTCAGAGTTATTAGTCCCCTAGTCTAATGGAGTTGTCTCTTGGGTGAAGTACGAAAGTTAGTTAACCAACAAGACTTCACAGCAGAGTTTGGGAGGGGCACAAAATGCTGGCATTTTTTATCAGCTGCTCCAGTGAAATCTGGAATAACTCTGTCAGCTGTCAATGGGATTGTTTGATTCATACCTATGTACAAAAACCAGTCTTAAAAATGTCTCCAGTAGAAACTGCTTCAAAATGTTAGAAATAATTTGGCTAGAAAACAGAGTCTAAGGCAGTTTGTGCTGGGAATGCAGTTCACAGATGTATTTAAGCCAGCTGCATACTCTGGCTTGGGTTCACATATATATATATCTCTGGGTTGCGCTCACGGGAGAGGATAGCATACATACAAGCTATAGTACTACACTGAAAAGCATCATGGAACTCAAAAGCAGGCAGGACAAAGCCTTTCTATCTCATCCCAACATCATGTCAAACTTGCATGTACTCACCCAAGAGGCGTTCTCCTTTGCTGGTCTAGCTGGTTTTACCATGATAGGGTTATGATACTAGCAATTTGATTATGGTGCAAGTGGAGGATTATTAAGGATTTAAGTTTCCTGTACTTCATGATTCCCTGTGCAGAATTACTCTGATACTACTAGAACTGTCTACAGAAAAGACGTTTTAATGTAAAAACTTCAGCAACACTTTTTTTCCCCCCTCCTCTTCTTTTGGAAAAGCTCTTTCTACTCAAGTCCATCATTAGTTTGTTGTCTAGAGGCTTGCTGAAGAGCAGTGCTAGGTCTCTCCACTTGTCTGGAAGTTAATTCTTCATTCTGCCAAGTGTCTTTTCTCTTTCAAAGGGCTCTCAGTACCATCCAACCTAAACTCTTGCCTCTGTGTGCTGATATCTACCTGTTGCTTCAGTAATCACTACCATGTTGATAGTACTTTGTAGACTTGTCTTCATGTGAGCATTTATTCTGTTGCAAAGCACTCTGCATAGCAATAGAGCATTCATTCACTTAATGGATGCATAAGGTACCTCTTCAATGAAGTGCTAAAAAAGGACACTGCTGATCTGAAAGCAAAGCCCTCCGCTCAAGACACTGAAGCTGGACAAATACAAACCAATGTATGGCAAAATCAAATGTAAAACTTAGTAGGTAAGTCTTCCCTTAATAAAAAGTTAGTCTGGTAAAGTGAAGGCTGAGAGAAATTCTATAAATACACCACAACAAGAGGAAAAAGAGAGGTAAATGCCAGGGAGGGAGAACAACTGCTTAAACCAAAGACAGCACTGGCACAGGAACAGATGGGCATCCTCTAGCCAGTACTAACTTTAGGCTGGTAATTAGAAGGTTCTAACCATCAGAGGAGAGAGACTCTTGAGCAGATTTGCATTGAAAAGGGATGCTTTTTTGCTGTTTAGGTTTTTTAGTTCTTGCTGTGAGCTGAGTTTAAGACATCACTTGGTAAGCTGGCACGAGGGGTTGTATTATCTGATGTACTGTCTGTACTTGCACGTCCTTCCTCTTGTGCTCTTGCAGCTCTGAGTGAAAGGAAGGAGTTGGGGGAGAGAATAGCATGTAAGTAAACATCAGCATCTACACAGTGTGAGTTCATCTGGAGTGTTTTCATCCTTCCCATCCTTGGGCTGTGGGAAAGGAAATAGCCAAGAGCTCTCTGGCATCCTTGTGGCACACATGGTCAGTCCCAGAACAGTGATTTCTGTGGTAAAGGCCTGAAGATAGGAGGAGGCAGGAAAATTCACCCTGGGCAGTCTGTCCCTCTGCAGAGGACTGCAGAGTGGTCCTCTGTAGTGCTCTCATGTTGTTCTCACATAGTATTCTCACACCCACTGTTCACCTGTAGTTCTGTTTTTCTGTTTAGTAATTGTGCAGGTCACCTGATAATTCAGCTAAAGGCCTTACAAGACATTACCTAATGTCCTCAGAGAAACTGTCTGCTGTAACAGTGGAGGGATTGCTGTGTAAAACTTTCTCTTTTTCTCGGTTGGTTGTTTCGGGTGGGAGTCAGACTGGATTTCCACTTGACTGAATCTGAAAGGTTTTAGGTTTACACTGGATTGCTCCAGTATTTTGTTAATCTCTGGAGACTGTGCTGGAATTGGCCTTAGCATCACAAGTGAAATGAGTTTGGTAGGGCTCTCCAGAGTCTAGGCAGCACACCTGGCTGTGTGAGGTGTGATTCAGCTCAAGTGGTAACACTGCAAGAAAGTCCCCAGCTCTAATGTGATGATTTAATTAGCATCACTGGACCAGCTCCATGGGATAAAACCTTCTACCTTTCCTCAGTACTCCCTTAGGACTGCAGAGCTTTCTATATGCACAAGTAATGCTGAAGGGATCGTGCCTAGCTTGCAAACATGGTCAAGATTACTGTGGGCAGGCCTCTGTTGATCAGCATGAGTAGAAAGAGGCAGATCGCAGCTTCTGCCTTGTGGCTTCTCTTCCGTGGGTGGCTGTTGAAGGCTTGAACAGAAGAACTGGCTTGCTCTTCCATTTTTTGCTCAAGATCCTGAGGCCCTGCCTGCTCTAACAAATGGCCCATGGGTGACACTGAGGTGCTGCAGAGGTCTGCAGGAAGGTTAGAAGTTAGTAACTAGAGCAGTGAGGCACCCAGTGTCCTGCTTCTGTGTTTTTAGAAACCTCTATTTTTCAAGCCACTAGGTTAGGATCTCATCAAGAACTGTTCTTCTTTCTGTCCAGAAGCTCTGAATGGAAATACATTCTCTGAAACACTGATTTTGGCTGGGTATTTCAAAGCAGAGTGAAAAATTTTGTTTCAGCTCAAAGTGTTCATTTTGAGCTGAAATTTTGAGAGAACTTTTCCTTCTTGAAAACTGAGATTTAAGAAAGCCATCAACTGCAGAAGATTTTCCATTGAGGAATCTATCCAAAAGTGAAAAATATTAGTAAAAAAATAAATCCCTTATTGAGGGAGAGAAAAATCCCAATTATTCGTAACAGCTATGGTTTTTCAAATAAAATTTTTCTAGTCAGAAAAATGTCAAGCAGCTCTATCAAAATTGTTTTCTCTGCTTGTTCACTTGTCTTTTTTCCTCTATATGGGATATCCTGTAAAAAACAATAATCCAGAAAGTTTTTTCTCCAAAGGTTTGCAAACCTCCTTGATGAACAAGCTTCAGGCTTGTCATGAAACCTGAACCCAAGGAAGGTTTCTTGGCTTCAGCTTTCAGACTGATGTTGCACATGGCTCTGGCTCAGAGGATTTCTTTAGTATTGGAGCAGGGATGGGAAATCCACTTGTGCAGAGGAAAGAAAAGATGGAAAGTGTATGGGCTGCAGTGTGGAAAATCCAGCTGCAGGGCAGCCTCTCTGTCCTTGCTCCTAAGTCCTGGGTTGGTGATATGCTGCCGTTCTCACCAGCTTTGGCAGCTGAGCTGGATTGCTGTGGACCACCTTAAATGTTTTCCATGCCAGCTGAGCACAGAAAGCTGCTGAAATGGGTCTCCGCTGTGTAGTGCACTCTCTCTTAGCAATGCCCTCATGGTGACTCAGTCCCATTCCCTGCTTCTTTTAACCCACAGCAGGTCAAGAGTTTAACAAAGTGACTGGGGCTGGGAGCCAAGTCCCCAGAGTTGCAATCTGCAGCCAGCATGCCAGCATCTGGAAAGCGTTTGTGACCAATAAAAAATGAATGTGCAGACTCCGCCAAAGCAGCAATCATTTGGCATCTCAAGCCCAGATCTTTACAAGATGATTCTTCTGAGGCTTGGAAAGGCTTGCCTCAGTGTTTTCTAATAAAAACAGTGCTGGCCTGGGCCAAGAGTAGGGTGAATAGTGCTCTGCATCGCCACATGGGAGACAGCCAGCCGGGAACGGGAAGCCATTGCTGGAGCCTGCCCTCTCCGGCTGGCTGGGGCTGGATGTCTCATGGTGGGGATGCTCTCACTCAGGCTAGGGACAGGGCTCTGTGGGTGCCCCAACTGCCATTCAGAGCAGGCGCTGACCTTGGGCTGGTTCATCTGGTGCCACATGACTCTCGGGGAGGGACACACAGAGGAGCAGAAGGTAGAGAATATCTTAGTATTCGAGCGTGAAGCTCTTGACTGTTTGACAAGAGCTGCCTTAGGCTAACCCATGGATAAAGCAGCTTCCAGCACTTAGCAGTCACTTTTCCAGCCGGTGCAGCATTAATGCACCAGGCTGTCTCTGCAGGGTACAGTTGCGTTCACACCTTGTCAGTTCCTGGCTGCAAGAGAGCAGTGGGATTGTAGGGAGCTGCTCCCAGACCTTCTTGGGTACAGGCAACAGCATACGTCCATGTCCAGCCTTGGAGACTGAAAGGAGGAGCTTTGCTGCATGGTATCTTGGAGTGGTACAAGCCTGCTGGGGCATTCAAGAAGGGGGAAGGAGCAGCATAACAAGCAAATGTTGCCATTGTTTGTCCTTGCCAGCAGCTAGCTCATACTGCTGTTGTTGAGCACATCCAAGAGTCATTCCCATTACTTCCAACCTCTGTCCCTATGGATGTGTTGAACTCAGCACCCAGCTCCTCCTTATAGTGCTTAGTGAGAGATGAGTTTATTTGTATGTGTCTTCCTTCCCTCAGCTGGTTTCCATTCTTTCTGTTGCTTTATTTCTCCTCTCTTTTCTCCTCAGTGACCATGACTGGCAGTCATGTACAAGCCTCTAGGGCCGTTTGGACTCACCACTGCACACCCTGAATTCCACTGTGAGGAAATAAACACAAATGAGTGGAAGCTTAGCCTTGCAAGTTGCCAGAATATTTTTTTTTCTGGAGCTAGATGGATGTTGTTCCTATGGTATCATCCTTCTGATTGCAGAATCAACACAGGGCCATGGCTGAAGCAGTGCAGCTGAGGTGCAAGAAATCCCACAGGCTGAAGTCCTATCTTAACTCTAAAGCAGTGAAAAGAAGCTTGTGATGGTCTGTTCCCCTCATTCTCTGCATGATCAGCAGAGGGACTGCCACCACAGAAGAGGAAGCTGACACCTAAATTGCAGGTTTAGAGCATGGATACAACATGGATAGTGTGTGCACATCACTAGGTGACAGTGATAGGTAAATGAGTTCTTGTGGTGATCCTGGGACTGGAAATCTTTCACCATTTTGATTTCTGGTGGCTTAAGATCATTAACCCTCTTGCACTGGGCAGGCTGCTGCCTGCATGGGCACAGAATGTCATCTGTTTATCCTTCAGCATATTCAAACAAAGGCTATGCATTATATTTAGGCATTCTCCAGTTGCTGCACTGTTCTCTTCCCTGGCTCTCTGACAGGGAAGGGTTAAATCCTCCTTTTCCACTGTGCCTGCGGATGCGCTGTGAATATGCACAGCTAGGACCTGGTTTCACGGGTAGTCCCTTTCTGTAATCCAATCTTCTTCTCCACTGTGGCACAGACCTGGAGGCTCTTCTGCAGCCCAGTATGGCAGGTCTGCTGCCCTGGGATAAGAAGCAGTAGGCTGATTTACATAATCACATATGCAGATAAGCCAAATGAGGGTCTCTTCCTTCAGCTTTGGTTTTAAGGGGACTCTCTCCGTGGGCTGAGAGCAAAGGGATTTCAAAGGGTGGTTTTCTTCTGGAGCTCACCCTCAGACAAGTGCTGCTGTTACCATCCATGTACAGCCCAATGGGCATAATTGTCTGAAACCACCTGATAACCCATGCCATGCAAATGCACCATTCTCACCCTCTAGGCCTACATCATCTGTTCCCTCTCCTAGAAGTGTGGAGTGCATCCTTATGCAGGAAATGAAAGAAACTCCATCTACCAGGAACAAAGGGAATTCCTCTCTTCATCTGGTGGAACATTTAAAAGATGTTAAGAACAGCTCACACCTGTGGCATAGCAGATGAGCAGTGGTGGAGGCATGTGGGGAGGTCATTGCAATGTGTGCCCTTGAAAAGGCTACGGAGTGGGGCAGTATCTGTCAGCACTGCCAGCGAGGGCTCCCACAGTTTGGCTTCTACTTGGTTCAGTTTCTCTTCGTCCTGTGTATTACCTCTCTCCTGTAGGGATCCTGCTCGGCCTGGTGTGGGCTTCAAGTGCCAGAAGAAAATGTTTTGAGCCATCCATGACAAACTGATTGATCAGTTCAGGGATCCTTTTTCCAGCAGTGACCTTTTGTAGGGGTTCCCAGGGAAAACTCCAAGACGGAGGAGCCTAAAGGAGGTACCTGTTAAAGCAACACTTGTTCTTGACTTGTGAGGACAGGACAGGTTCTAGCAGCTCTGCATATTTTTGTGCTCTACAGATCTAATGAACAAAAGATGCCATCTTTGATCAAATTTCTTTAATCCTTTAAAAATTCCCCAAATTACTAAAGCTATTCAGCTCACTCTTGCAGCAGTGAGACTAGAGGTGAATCGGATGCATTAATTAAACACTGAATAAAAATGTTGTCATTTTTAAGTGCTTTGCCTTTAGAATTCCACTGACTTTAAGGGAATGTATATTGTGCTGTTCCACTTGAGTGATCAGCTCTTGCTTGAACATACATGGAACATTCTAATTTGCTTTAAAGCTTTAGATGGGGGAAAATATGGTCAGGTGCCCTAGCTAAATGCCACAGAGTAAGAAAAAAACCCCAAAGCTAGGAGATGCAGTAGCTGGGTGCAGTTGACTCCTTCATCCATTACAAATTCTGATGGCATGAAACATAGCAGTGGGTATTCAGAGGGAGGTAAAACTGTGTTTCTAGCTTTAGGCAGGCTCCTCAGTGAGGGGAAAAGTATTTTGATCTAAGTCTGCTAAGCAGCTTCATCATCCTGGAGTTTATAGGTGCAGACTCAAGGCTGCTCTAGGGGGTACAGTGCTGTGGTCCTTGTCATTACTCTGCTAGCCAAATGTTGACAGAACTCTGTAAATAGCTACTGCCACATCTACTATGCCAAGGGCAGGGAAAGGGAAAGAAAAAATGTCAAATGGGTTGCTTTGGTGGTGTTGGTAGACTCCCTGTGACATCTAGTCAAGTCACTTCTGCATTCTCTTTACCCCTGGAGCAACATGAAGTTGCTATAGATAGGATCAGAGTTGGCTCATTAGGAGTGTGTAAGATGTTCCTGCCTGACTCTGCCTTCCTGCACACTCCACTGCACTCAGCAGATCTCTCATTTCTTCTAAATCAGTATCTCCTGCACAGGGTTAACAGCATCATCTCCACTAGCAGGACATCTCAGAAGAGCAAAGAACCAAAGATCTTGTGGTTCTTCTAAGAACTAGCTAAGAGAAATACATCTTAGCATTCTTGAGAGTACTGCTGACACCAGTGATGAAGCTGTGCCATGTTCTGCAACTGTAATGCTCACACAGCCTCAGTGTTGAATGTGTTGTGTTCTCTGAGACTTACTCAGGGCTGTTGTTGGCATTGTATCTGACTTCAGGCTCTATTGTCCAAAAGATAGGTCCTCACTACTGAGATGTGTTGAATTTGTGTAGCATTTTGCAGCACCAGTGCACACTGGGTACAACTAGTTCCGTTGGTCAGTGCTCTGCTTGAATTAGTGTATCACAGATGAGAAACTAGTCCAATCTCTCCTTGACAATGAGGTGTGGTAGCTACTGCCTCAGCTGCCTTTCTTCAGCAAGCCTGTTAGCAGCTGAGGCAGGAAGAGTAGGAGATTGAGAGGACTGGTGGCTCTTTTCCTTGAAAGGTGGGCTTTTGAAAGCTAAGCTGGGTTTGCATGTCAGGCAGAAGATGGGTGTGCCTGAGAGCCTCTCCTGTGGTCTCATGCAGAGTTTGGGTCTGGAAGGCTGGGACTGCAGCAGCTTGTAAGAGTGTTTGTCCATGTAAATTGATTCTGTATTTTGCTCCTACAGTCAGTAAGGGGTTTTTTGCCATCTCTTGATCCTTATCCCAGTGATAAGCCTGACCTGGACTGCAGGTGTCACCCCGCATCCAGTTTGTCAGATCTGGCTGAGTTCCTGCTGGGTGGGATGGGAGGCACACTGACCAGGTCTGGTTTGACATGCAGAAGGATTTGCCATAGCAGAGAATCTTGCAAGTGTGAATGTGTGTGTTCATCGGGAGGCAGATGTAAACCACATTTGTCCTGTGTTTCTGGCAAAGAGAGAGCGTGAAATATTTGTGACCCGAGTCATTGGCTTCCCTGCCATTTGTATAAAAATTTCCAGATGTGAGTGGTGGTGCCTCACCTGGGACCAATTAAAGGAAGAGGGAATATGCAGAACCAACTGTATTCATGTGGATCCTTGACTTGTTTGTGTGTGTGCGTGCGTGTGTGCATCTCTGTTGCAATGTGTGTGTGTGTGTTAAAGGAAAGCAGAATTTCAGTTCAAAGAACTTATGTTCTCTCCTTCCAGGGCCTTCCTTTTGTCTATGTTATCCTTTCCTCCTCAGATTGCCCCTGTCCCACAAACCAGGATCAGTTTGGATTTCTTGGACACTTCCTCTCCTCATATTCATCCTCACGCCTTTTCTGTTATCCCTCCCAAGAGCTGCTTGTGGCTCACCTTGAGCACAGTGCTCTTCCATGCAGGCAGGGCCAGTTGCCTGCAGAAGAAGGTTCCTGAATGCTATAAACTTCTAGAAGGATAGTGTGAAATCCCTAGTAACACAGCAGTGTCTAACCAAAACAGGATCCAACTCAGTGTTTGGGCTGCTCGTCACCAAGTGAGCCCTCCTCTCCAGTCTGCCTCCTGCTCTCCCTTTTCTCACCTGTTACTTCAGCTGGAAGTCTGGTTTAGGTTGTGCCTGGAGATTAAACTTCTGGCTCTCCCCTTCTAGGCTGTGGCCACAAGAACTTTCTCCCAATCACCTGTTCTATCTCCATCTTCTTAAGTGTGCTAATGAGTGCAAACTTCTATCACTCTTGCTTCTTTTCTGTTGAGTTTCTCTCTGTGTTTTTTATCCCTCCCCACAGTCCTCCCTGGGTGTATTTACCAAGCTACTTCTCTGCCTTAGTCACACTCTGCTGGAAAGCAAATCTGAAGCCATCCAATCTTCTTCCTTTCTGTTATTGTTGTTTTTGCAAAAGGAGTTCAAACAAACAAACACACACCCTCCTCCCACATCTGGTGCCTTTCAGGAGCCTTAAACTCATGGCCAGAATGAGCATATGGAAGGAAGGACAGGATGGGAATCCAGTTAGCTTACAAAAAACAGGCATGGGCTCAAAGTCACAGACTTACTCTGATTTAAAGTAACCAAGAACAAAATTTGTACATCTCTGTTTATCAGTCATCTCCTTTAAGCATGACCAAAACCATTTTCTGTACTTCTGTCCATGCCTGCTGGTGTCACCCACATTGCTGTGTTGGCACAAGGCCTTCCCTGTGCAGGCATTCATTCTAAGAGGGGAAGAGTGCAGGGTCCTGTCTGCACCAGGATTCACTGGACAAAAGGTCTGGAACCAGACCTGGAGGAGCTGTTCCTGTGCAGCTTCAAACTTGCTGTGGCAAGTACAGGTCCAAAGTGAACTTTTCTTTCCTCTGTCTTACTTTTTAGCATTTCCCAAGTGGATTTGGTTATGTTTATGCTTCTTTTCAACACAGAGGATAATTAAAATACAATTGTGATAGTGTATGCTCTATGTAGTCATTTGTTCATTAAGGAGACACTTCCAGAGCAGTTATGCTTTAGCTCTAGACTTTCAGCTAGGATTTTACTCTTCTAGGAACAGATATTCATAGCCGGAGCAGAACTGACAGTCTTATTAGATGACATGTTAGAACAGGACAGCAACTCCAGTGTAGGTTTATATTTTCTGTGTCTGTTTGGGAGAGGGATATGTATACTCTAATCATCTGATGAGAGTCTTTCTAAAAGGATTTTTTGTTGTTGTTTCCATGGAATACAGCAAAGGGAAACTATTGAATCTATTGTTGTGCCCTGGAAAATTGCTTTCACAGTTAAAATAATTCTGCTTGTTTGGTTTTTTTATTTCAAAAGGGGCAAACGTGTTCAGAAAATAAGGACCTGGCTGTCATTTGCCCAGTGAAGCTTTTAGATGTCTGTATCTGACATGGTATTGTTCTAGCTGGCATGGTTGTAAGCCCCACAGACTTTGCCCATAGGTTCAGCTGGCACCACCAACCCTTGGCACAGACAACCTTGTGTGCTTATGGCTAGGTGTATTTTAACTCCATTGTAGTATAGTGGGTGTCAGGTGCTCTAGCTGCCTGCTATTGAGTCTCTCACTCTCCTGTGTTGAAAGCAAGTGAGAACATAAATACAGTGCTGTAATATTACCCTACTTGCTCTGTTTCCTTCCTCACATTCCTGCTGCCCTGGGCTTTATACCATGCTGAGCCATGGTGTGTGCTACATACCTGGAGAGGAAGGGTAAAGATAAACTGAAGTCAGTAATGCATCAGCCAGGTTATCTCAGCTTCCTGCATGGTGCCAAAATTTCCCTGAGTTGGCTCTTTGATGCTTGGTCTCTTTGTCTTTAACCCTAGGAAGACCAGAGCTGTGGTTTTCACCCTTGTGCTCTCAGCCATAGCCTCTCAAAGGAGGGACTGAGACAACAGTGCCCAAAGGGCAAGTGTGAGAGGAATGAGGGTGGGCAGCTGGAAGCCAGGGGGATGGGACACTGGCTGCTCTTGGTGCAGCAAGCACTGTGATGGCCACAGGGCAGTGCAGGAAAGCGTGGGGTTAGAGGGAAGCTGTGTAAAAAAGATCAAATGGAAGGTGGAAGTGGACAAAGGGATTCATGGCTATATTAAAACAGGGGAGCAGAGTGCTAATATTGGTGGCATGATCAGGTATCTGGCAGGGTTTGTTTGCAGCAGAGCCAAGCTGAATATATTCTACTGCAGAAATGATTCCTGCTTTGCAGAGGAATTTCTGCCAACTCCCTTTTCTGGCTCCCAGGTCTGTGTGTCTTGCTCAAGTCGTGGGGCTTCCAACCAGTTTTCTGGCCACTGCAGAGTCAGGTGGTGCCAGTACTTCTAAAAACAGCCTGGGCTTTCTCTTCCTCCTCCTCCTCACTGGTGAATTCCTGCCTCCTCCCTTTCCAGCAATGCTTATTCAGCTTTCCTTGCTAGATTCTGCCCACTCTGGAGCATACTGAGCCCTGACCTGAGGAGTGGAGTAGGTAATGCAGGAGGGGCAATTTTAGAAAATATTCAGCCTTACCTGCTATTATGAGACAGGTCTGACTGCTTTCAGCGGCTTTCTACCTTCAGCACTTGCTTGTCTGTCCTAGACATGCTTAAATGAACTCTTTTAAAGCTTTGTGGGGTTTTCCCCCCTCCTATTTGAAGGGAAACTTGTATCGTTGAGGATCTGTCCCAGTTCCTGTGCACTTTAATCAACACTGAGCTGTGCTGTAAACTGTAGGGACTGGAGGACAAAAGACTTCCCCAGGTGTATAGCACACACCGATGGATGCTGGTATGGAGGGAAAGGGAACCTCAGCTGTGGCTGCAAGCAGGGAAGGGCTAATGCCCCCGTTCATTAGGGCCGTGGGCCACCTCTCCCCCCACACGATCAGAGCTATTCATTGGACCCTGCAGGCTGGTGGGAGGAAGGGGTTCACCTCACCTGAACCACCCAGGCTGGTGGCCAGGAGTGGGCCCAGGGGCAGGCTGCCTTGGGAGGCAGGGATGGTGCCGTGGGGCTGGCTTGAGCTCTCCCAGCAAGGGGGATGAGTGTGGGTCGGGGGGAGGCCTGTGGGTGAGGAGGAGAGGCGGGGAGTGCCCAAGGCAAGTGGCTGTCCGCCTTGTCTTGTGTGTCAGACTTGATTAGATTTGGCTGGCGCTGGGGCGAAGGCCTCCACGCTGCGAGGGGTGGGGACTGCCTGGAGGGGCAGAGCCAGGCCCTCCTTCTTTTATGTGCAGCTGAAAAGTGGCCTTTGTTGTGGGGTTTGCAGGCTTTGTCCCCTCCTTGAAGCAGTGCCCCTTTCTCCGGGCTTCAGCCCCCGAGAGAAGTGAGCAACCCTGTCTTTTTGTGTCAGATCTGAGCTCTGCCCTGCGCCGGTGCTTGGGTGTCACANCCCCCCCCCCCCCCCCCGGGGTCCAGAGAAGCATTTTTCTTGCTAGTTTGGAGTTGTTAATTTAAAACTGCATTTGGCAAGGATCCAGCAAGGTGTTAAGCTCCTTGCGGTCGGGACTTCTCCCCCTCAAGTCCCTCCCCTGTTTCTTCAACCCTTCTTGAAAGGGTTAGAAGAACAACTGGAGATAGAGCTCAAAATCTGCTGTTCAGGACTTTCTGCAGACGTATCCTAATCAGCCTGAATTGCAGTCAGCAATTTCTCATAGGGGTTTCCATCTTAAGGTTTTGTCGTGATAGTATTAATTTTGAGAAAGATAACAGACTGGGAGTAAGTAGCCTATAGGTGACTTTATGTACCTCTAAGCTCAGGGATGGATAATTCAGCCCCTACAAACTGCATACCAAAATCCTGCAATGTCAGCTGTAAGATGTATACTCCACAAACCAGAGATCTTGGCAGGTTGGAAGGCAAAAGGTGGGTGTTCCAGAGAATGATTTTTCAGACTGGGGGTCCCAGGGGTCTTGCCTCTTTACTGTGGGATAGAGGTGGACTGAATGTGCTCCTGTGTCCAAGGGTGGTGCAGCGGTGTTGCTGCACTGCTGCTGAGTATTTAAGGCTTGGGTTGCTGAGCAGTCCTTGTACCACTACAGCCCCCTTTCTGTAGGTCATCATCTGAGCTATGTAGGAACTGCTTTTGGGATATGTGCTGCTCAGAAATGCCACAATTTATCTGCTTATCCTCCAGGGTATATGCTGCTATGTGCAGTAGCTGCTTTGTTTTCTAAGCTGTGTAGAGGATAGGCCCCTCCAGATCACTTTCTGAACATAACCTGCATGATGGCTAACCAAACACTGGGTTTAAAGGCTGAAGCAGGGTCTCCTTCCTAAGGCTGTCCACACCCACCAGGCCAGCACCAGAAGAGCAACTGAAGCCTCTGGAGAGGAGTGGGATAGGTTGTGTAGTCTTGCTCATTGCACCTGTAACACATTGGTCCCTATGCTGTGTTCTTCAAAGAGTTTTCAAGCATCGTTTTAGCTAGTCCAAGGCTGGGTAGCAGAAGGGCAATGAAACCATATTTCAGATGACAGTTGTTTTTGTGATATTTGCTATGTGTTTTTATTGCTTTGGTTAAAATAACTTTCAGAGTACAGTAGCTGGAGCATTGGCTATCTCTGTCTTTAGGCAATGGAACCGTAATGTGACCTGTCCCTCCTGTGGTGCCTTTAGGAATCTGGGAATGATGGTTGACCTAAAGACGACTTCTCTGTAGTTCTGGGCATGCCTAAGGGTTTGGAACTGCAGGGGTTAAATAGCTTGAGAAGAGTGGAGGGTTCTTCAGCCAAACCTAAACTGATTGCACCTGGTTTGCTCAACCTGTGTGTAAATGACACCATGGTCTTCCTACCCCCACCCCAGCCAATGCCACAGGGACTGCCAAGGCATACACACAGGTCGGGCTGGGAGCAGGTGTGGGGCCTGCAGCGCCGGGAGGGTAGGAGGGAGCAGCCATGCCAGTCACAGGCACACAGGAGCCTTGTGAGCTGTAATTGCCACAAGCCACTGAAATGACAGAGAGCCAAAGTAAAAAGTCTCCTTTGTTAAAACGTGCAGCCTCCTGTTCCACATAGGTGTTGGTACTGACAGGGAGCAGCAGGGTCTGTTCTTCTGGAGCAGGAGAAATGCACATCTTGGTGAGCGTGGGTCCGGCAGCCTGCTCAGCCCCTGGGTGGCCCTGACTGCTCTATGTGCAATGCAGGTGGCTCCCAGTTCCCAGGCAAACCCACTGCTGCCTTTGCTCAGCTCTCCCTCTGGGTCAGTGCAGGCTGAATGTGTAGAAGAGTTGGTGTTGGGGAGGTTGAAGGGTTTGGGACCATAGACTCAGGAGTTGGAATTTAGTCTTTGGGAATTTAGAGGAAATTCAGAGTCTTAGGGAATCACTAAGGAGGCAATGAACACTTTACATAAAACAACTCTGGAAGTGTGTTCTGGGAAACTATGCTTCTTTTAGTGTGGGTGCCTCATGCAGCTCTGAAGGTGATCGCTATCATGCAGTAGAGAGGATTATTCACATTTATTCTCTCTTCCCCCACCCTGACTCCAGGCAGAGCCAGTCCTTTTTCCAGTCCATGCACACAAAGATGATTGTCACTGGGTCATCCTGCTCTGCAGTAGTGCATGCTTTTTTACATGTTAACCAAGATGTTGTTAATCTCTTGCTTCTCTGTCCACCATTAAGACCTAGCATAAATCTGTGGATGTGAAGGATGCTGTTCTGCTAATTTCAGTGAAGTTCTGCCCAGCTCCAGTGCAGGGAGTTGGGTCCAGAGCTTCTGCAAGCTGACCTGCATGTGGTTTTTCTTTGGTGTTGTCTGAAGGCTCTCAGGTGAGTGGTAAAGGCCAGGGAGGTTCCGTGTTGTGGTCCAGCTGGCACGTGCAGCCACAAATAATAATTAATTGACTCTTTAAGAAGTCTTGAAAATTCTTTTTTTGGTTTTTTTTTTTCTTTTTTTTTGGTCTGCCTGTCTTAAGCTCCTTTTAATTAACTTCAGTCATGTCCCAACACATCATCCTGGCTGAATCATAGAGCTCACTGTGCCAGTTTTTCACATTCCTGAAATACACGGGCCAGCAGTGCTGCGATGCAGCTGGGAGGCAGTGGCTCCAAGGAAGCTGGGCAGCTCTCCTGGAACACAGGCACTTTCAGGAACTGTTGTGACATTCAGAGGCTAAGCAGACCATCTTCTTTGCTCCAAACTCCCATGCTACCCAATTCCCAGCAGTGTGGCTGTCCTGCACTTTAGCCACTGACTCAAGGAGCAGCAATTGTAGCAGGCACCTGTGTGCAAGCATCTTTGTTCCTTCAGAAAGCACCTTTATTCGGGTTACAGAGCTTGGGGCAGGCAGCCTTTTTTTCCCCATTCAAGAGCTTGTTTCTTTGTCACACTTCTTATTGCAAAGGGTCAGCTTTCAAGATGGTAGGGCATGTTAACAAGATACTCAGGCATACTTAGTCACCAAACAAAGTCTGTGCTGCAACAGGACAAACTTTTGTGTCTCTTCACTAGAAAGCTTCAAGCCTGGTCTGAGGACCCTTTCCTTTTTTAGAGGAATTTGGGGTTGGAGAGCGTCCCTGTTGCATTATAACCTGGCCGTGCTTTTGCCAGTGCTGCTGGAAATAATCCTCATGTTCCCGTTGAGTCAAAGCTTTATCAACACTTGTTGTCCATTGGTCTATGTGTTCTGAGCTGGGGACTTCTGCATTTGATAACTTAGAATCACTTTGAGCACTCCATTTAACAATATGTTTAATTTACTGAAAAGAAGGGAGGTCTTAATTTAATTTAATTTAATTCTTTGGTACTTGTATAGAGAGTGCAGCTTTGATAATGGAATTTCAGAAGGTTGGCATCTCAAAAGTGCATGCCTGGAACAAGAGTGATAAAAAACCCAAACCTGTCATGGATGTTACATTTTTCTTAAAATTCGTCCTCTTGTGAATAGTAAACTCTGGTTTCTAAAGCACTTCCTGGGCACCTGTCCTGGAAGAAGTGCTTGAACAGCAAAATTAAAGCATGCTGTCAGAGAGAGAGAGGGCCAGACTTGGCCTTGAGCCACTGACAGCCTCTTTAATCACCAAGAAAGGTGCAGGAGGGAAAAAGGAAAACTGAGTCACTGGTGAAATGATGAAAACAACTATCAGGAAAGGTCCATTGTTAGGTAGCATGTCTTTTCTGTGAGCAGAGGCAAGGCTTCACAAGATCCCTGAGGACTGTGCTGAAACAAATCATGCAGTTATATCATATTTGCGGCTATGAATGTGTTTCAGCAGACCACTTCTGCCTAGGTAAACTGTGAATCTTCAAGTGTTGATAGTAAGACTTTGTCCTGTGGATCTGGTGTCATGCAGATGTTTATAAGCAAAACTATGTGCGTGTTTATAGCAGCTTCACTGCTTTTTCTAAGTGACAGTGGTATTGCAGCTGAAGGAGTTAATACAGCTCTCTTTTGCCCCAGGTGAAGACTGCATGTCTCTCACTGATGTGCAGGAACAGAAAAAGGTTGGGATTACATAACATGAAAAGTAACTAGTGGGTAGGGGGAAAAAAGAAAACAGCTCAGATAGCAGCACTTCAAACTGTACTCTGCTGGACTAGCCACTAGTTGCCTTTGGAGAGCTGGCAGGGCAGCTGCAGGCTTGCTGACCTCTTCCAGCCAGCCTCTTCCATAAAATAGTTGTTAGTTTTGCTTCCCTGTGTTGCTCGTGGCAGTAGCTCCCACAGGGATTCCCCAGCACTGTGTGTACACGGTGTGACTCACACTACAGAAAAGGCTGGGAAGCTCTGCTTTCCAATGTTGTTCTGTTTCCACCTCGGAAGGGTGGTTCTCCGGTGCTCTGCCTGGTTCTGTACCAGGCCTTTCCAGCCCACATTTCCAGTTCCAGCAGACTTCAAAAGAAGAAGATACTCCCATTAATGTTTTGCATGATAACAAGTTAGGCAAGCATCAGTTTTGGATGCAGTTGATGGAAGACTGGTTGCTGCCAGTGCCAAGTGGGTGTCTCAGCTCAGTTGAGACTATCAAATGATGTCTGTTCTATTAAGTACTTTGTTGGATTTCCTGCTTTGGAAAGTGATGCCTGTGCCAGACAGACAGAGTTTGCTATTTTGGCATTAAAGCAATCTTGGCACTCACTGCAAACTGTTTACTTTAAAAGCTTAATTTTAAATATAGTTTTGGAACATACTTGGAAATGTCTGCAAATCGGCGGTAACAGAGAAGACACTAGAGCATTGTTTTCTTAACTCCTGTGTCCTTTTGAGATACCTTAATCTGCTTTGCTGTACCCAATTGGGCCTCTTCTGGGTTGTGCATGTTTTATTCACACATTGTCTCTTGCTGAATTGAGCAGTAGCTGAAAGACAGGTAGGAACTGATAGCACAAAAAGCCATAATGCATAGCAACATTTAAAGTCCTTTTAGTATTGTTTAACCCTTTCTTGTGATACACTACTGGTGGAAGGAGAACATATTCCATCTTGCTGAGCAGTCAGCAGAAATAGTTGGTTATGATCTGGAAGGGCAGTCTCCAGCCTGCTGCAGAGCCAGTGGACATGCTGACATGCAGTATCCTTAATTTCTACCTAGCAGAGAGGTTCTTTAGAGTGCCAAGCGTGATGCCATAATACAGAACACTTCATTCATCAAAGCTGTAAGAAACTCTGTGTTTTTGGTTTTAGAAGTAACTTTTGTACATTTACGACTTTTTCCACATTAAACATCATTTATGGTTTGGAAATTGTTCAGGCAAGAGGCATGTGGTTTCTGCTCCCGAATATCAGCAGCAGTTTTGCTAGGTTCAGTCTCTATTTTATGTTGACATTCTCTTGGCTTTTCATTTATCTTCTGAGTGGACCTCTTTGGAGCAAGCTGCCTCCAGAAGAACCCATAACCTTCTTTCTAAATGAAGACTAAGTGATCTGCTTAAGGTGAAGATGATGACATTGCTATAGGAACTTTGGGTTCAGAGCCAGACTGCTGCAGAGTACCTGGTGTAGGAATACCTTCTCTGGGATGTTCCCTCACCGAAGCAATTGCTGTAACAAATTGAGAAAGAGGAATTTCACACCTGGACCTTGAGACATGAGTTGATAGGTTTTTCCATAGGCAATGTGAGAAGTTATGGAGTAGCTGTTGAATTTTAAGTTAATTCTATTTGTGCCGACTAAATGGTAAAGGGCTGGTGCTAGATCTTGCTTCATGATCTAGGAAATTCATATTACAAATTCTACTGATATTTCAAGAGCCTCATTTGAAGTCTTGTTTTGTTTCCCCGCTCCTGCCTGCATAAGGAATGAATAAAGACATGTCCTGCAATGGGTTAGTGGAGTTTCTTTCCCCCTTTGGCCCTTTGCTTCGTGGCCCAGGCACTTTGCCTCTGTCTCTTCTCTGGTGCAGTGATTTTTGAGACTGAAGTTTGCAGAAGTGCCCTCCAACAGTAGCTGGTGTAAAGTTGTCTGGAGCACTGCAAATGAGCCTGGCACCCCTGCAATTCGGGATAGAAACCTGCTTGGAGGGGAAGGGTGTTGCAGCTATACTTTTACATTTGTTTCCTCTTTAATGTTTGGTTCTATTCTTCCATTACCTGACTGTGTTTATCCAGCTGTCTGTGTTGGGCAAACAGCAGCACTAATTTTCAAGGAGAGAAAACAAATTTCTTGGGGTTCTTCCCTTGCTTACCTGGACTTTCTGCCTACTTTGTATCTCAGCTGCTTCTGCAAGTCTAATATGCCTCTCTTTCTAAAGCCAGTTTCTCCTTCCTGGTGCCCTGGGCTAGGGGCTTAGGGTGTTTATCTCTGGCCTGCCATAGCAGAAGAGCCTGTAGCAGCAGGGTTTCATTCCTGTCCTTCCCAGGTCAGGACCACAAGCCTATGCTTGGTGGTGCAAGCTCTCTTAGCAACGTCTGCAGCTTGATTTGTGATGGTTTCCCAATAATGGGAAGAGATGATGAAAGCTAGGAAAGACTCACAGATGGGGAAAGATCTCTCAGGGCTGCCAGGGCAGCTGTTCGAGATCTCTGAATCAGATGGAGACACAACTCCACCACCCTCAGCTTCCCCACCCTCAAACAAGCCATCTCCCATGTGCACAGCCAAACCAGCCCCACCCCAGTCATGCCATTTTAGCTAATGGCCTAGTTAATAAATGGCAAATTCCAAGGGTAATCCTGTCAAAGCCTTACTGACATCTCCATTGATAATATTAACCACAAAGTGCTCCCCTGCTCATCTGATTAATACCAGAAGACTTCTACTTGATTAGATTATTACCGAGGGGAAATGTAGGAAAGACAAATATTACAGGGAAAAATCATGCTTTAGACAAGGAGGAAGGTTCCTCCAGAGACAGGTGTCCATGGCTCTTAAAGGTTGTACAGTTTTTCACCTGGTGGAGAGGCAAAAGTTTGTGATCATCTTCTGCTCTCTGACAGTCCTTGCAAGAGTATGCATGTCCCAGCCTTTCTTCTGTGCCTCTACCTCATTCATGTTGTATTGAGATGAGCAGCTGTTAGCCAGGCAAATGCATACATCTTGGAAGGGTTGGAGACTTGGAATGTAAAGTCCCACGGGCAGAGACCCATGGAGTTATTTCTCTGAAGAGTCTAGCAAGGTCAAATTAGTGCAGTTTAGGATCTTGGCACACCACTGGCAGTGGAGGGAGGAGCAGAGTCTCCTTCTCTATCTCCACCCTACCATATTGCATCCCTGGAAGAGCTGGGATAGTAGTTTGGAGTCTGGGGAAGAAATCTAGACTCTGGGAAGGATACTGGGCTGCTGCTCTCTTATCCTTTCCCGCCCTTTCCAGAACTGTGGTTCTTAGTTATCTTATGTTGAGATAAGTGACAGCTGTTCGTGCTCCTCAGGCTGTCTGCAGATTCAGGCAGGCATCATGAGATTCCTTGCACATGGGCTTTTAAGTGTTTATCACCCTGCAGGCTTCTAGTCACGATTGGAGTGGGGGGGGGGTGTGTGTTTTCTTTTTTAATGAATGTCAAAATTGTGATACAAAAGATGCACAGAGCAGTTCTTCATCCCTGTCTTCTAATGCTGGCTCTGCCTTATTTCTTTGTCACAGTAAAATACAGCAGGGCTTGGTTAGGTAGATATGATCAGAACAGGAGCAAACAGGCGGACACACCTGAGTGGTGTGTGTCACCCTGCTGGTAGCTCCCTAAACCTGGAATCTGCTTTACTGACCAGGGAAAGTATCAATGGGAAAAAGACATGTGGAGCAGAGGAAAAAGCACGTTTTTGTTTTGGATATGTTAGCTGATGTAAGTACTTAATGGGAGGGAATAAAGAGGAAAAGTTAGACTCTTGTTAGTGATTTCTCCTGTAAGGATGTTTGAACACAGGAACAGGTTGCCCAGAGAGTCTGTAGAGTCTCCCTTCTTAGAGATAATTCAAACCCCTACTAGACATGTCCTGGGCGAGCTGCTACAGCTGACTGTGGCTTGACAAGGAGGTTGGACTAGATGATCTCCAGAGGGGCCTCCAACCTCAGCAATTCTGCAACTACACTTGCAGAATACCTGTTGGAAGGTAGTTGTGATAAACTGGCTTGGGAGGTAAAACTAGCTCCAGAAGTTCTCACAGATCCCTGGAAATATCCCAGTTAAAAACAGTTGTCCATACTATTTGTTTTCTTCCATGCTGTGCTGGAACATAGCCCACAGAGTAATTGATAACCACAACTGAGGGAAGGGGTGAATTGTAGACCTGCAGCAAGGCCGGTGGAAAGAAGAAATCTTGAATCTGGCTCAATTCTTTGAGACAATCTGGCATGTAGCTGCTCTTCAGTTCTGCCCCCAAAGTGTGGGGCTAGGCCAGTCTCTGCTAAGATAACAAGCTTGGCATTTGCCTGAAGGTATGAGAAGAGGATCTAGGAGGTCTAGAAAAGGAGAGCTGAGAGAGCCTGAGGCTTTTCAGAAGAATGAAGGAGAAATGTGATAACATCATTAAGTAGAAAAGGGCTGGAAGGACAATACAAGTAATAAAAGGAGAATAGGTATAATAATTTGTTCTCCATATCCAGGGCATGTAGAACAAAATGTCAAGGGTTTTAACTGCAGCAAGACATTAGGAAAAGAATCTTTTTAGCAGTAAAGCTAATGAAGGCCTGCAATAAAGTGCAGAGGTGGCTGTGGGGTCTATGAAGGAATTATTTAAAACAGTATAAAAATTTCAGTCAAGGATGGCAGACTGAGCTGACCTGCCTTGCAGCAAGCAGGTGGATGGACCAGAAGGTCCCTTTTGTTTCCTCAGTTTCTGTGACTTCCTGGACAGAAAAAAATCTCAGACTTCCTGAGATTCTGTCTGTAGGAAGAGACAGGGGAAACGAACAGAGATCCATTTAACCTTGTGGTTTTCTTGCCCTTGGACCTTCTCAGAATTCAAGGAATTGTCCACTGAATGTGTCTTATTCCCCTCCCATTTGCACCCTCCCACACCTCATCCCAGAGCACAGATACCATTTTTAGGCATGCTCTGAGTAAGCACAAGGGAATGGATCCCACTGGTGGGGAGATGAAGTTGCCTCCTTTGAAATGTCTTCTCCAGAACCTTCCTGGTTTTGAAATCAGCTCTGGGAATTCACTGGCAGCTAAGCAGGGGTTTTCAAGGAAGTGTCTAAGTCCCTCTGAGGCTCCAGGTCACAGTACCTTCCAGAATGTCTCCCATCTGTCAGTGGAAGGCAGTGGCCTCAGCTGACTTCTGCCGTTTGTAGCCTGTGCTTTAGATGGGGCTTCTCAGGTGTGGGTTAGCATCATGCTACCCTAAAGAGTCAAATCCCTGTAACGTGCTGAGAGAGCAGACTCCTAACTCCTGGCATTTCTTTGTATTCCAGCCCACAGCCATTCCCTTTCTGGGAAACCTAACCGCTTTGTCTCCTTTCTTCCCTCCCTCTCAGCTCCCTGGACACGTCTGCTGCCATCAGACATCTCAGCCAAGAGTTCTGAGCCAGGATATGAGGGAAATGGTTTAAGCAGATGTGTGCCCATGCCTGTGACACTGAACTTTGAGATGCTGATATTTAAAAAGCTTGCCATCTCCTCTGGCTCCCAGCAGCAAGGTGAGTAATGGGTGGGACAGCAGCATATCCAGAGAAACACCTCTTTTTCAAGGGAGAGAAGAGGAGGTTGTAACTCGACTGTAAAAATTTGCTCCAGGCTGAAAACTTGGCAAACAAAAGCTTAGCTTAAGAGTGATTTAAAAGGAAGCAACAAAAAAAGAGTAAAATAAATCAGGGCAGTCGTTTTGGGTGGAGATGAGGGTCCAGAACTTAAAGATCATTCTTTAGTGGGGGAGGAGAAGGAACAGCTCGAGGCAGAGTTACATTTGGCTCTTAGCCCTGCTATAACTAAGCCTTTCAAAGCCAGGAGAATAAACTGAATCCATGTCCAGTCCCTGGCCTCTCCCTTCACCCTGTCAGAGGAAAGCAAGGTCCTATGGACTCTTTAAAGCAGAGTAGATGCAGATATGGTGCCAGTAACTGAATTCATCCTACTGCCGCTTTCTCTGTACCTTAAACTGCAAAAGCACACCATGCCACTGAGGCTTGACGTGCCAAAGAGATGGAAGGGGGCATCTGCTGCTTTAAGCATTATGGATCTCCTCAGGCCCTCTCTTGCTCTGTGCCCTACCACACCTGCTGCTCAGGATCTGTGCCCTGCTTCTGCCGTCAGCATTGCACAGTGCCACTCCTTCAGAAGCTGAAATGTTGAACAGGAGGGTGACTGCTGCTCACAGCCCTTCCATGGGCTGGCTCCTCCACACACCCAGGCTCACAGAGCTGAGGGCAAGCAAGGAGAGCTGGCTGGTTGTGTAGCAGCAAAGACTGAGAACACAGAATGTGTCTCTAGAGGGAAGACTTTTCCAGACCATTAC
The DNA here is from genome assembly GCA_013396975.1 of Bucco capensis. Lineage (NCBI taxonomy): Eukaryota > Metazoa > Chordata > Aves > Piciformes > Bucconidae > Bucco > Bucco capensis. The sequence continues at coordinate 1,187,906 of VWZO01022439.1, read as the reverse complement.
CTAATGTGCACAGTACACATGGTTGGCAGCACAGTTGGCACAGGCCTTGAGAAACAAAGTCAAGGCCCAGGCAGCTACCATGTCTTTTGTCATCTTCAGGCCCCTGGGCCCCTCCAGCCTGTGTGCCCGTACATAATTAGGTGGCAGGATCCCTTTGTAGTGCTGCCACTTTGTAATTTTTCCTGATGGCCTGGAACCTCCACAGATTAAAGTGTAATGCTGGTATTTTAGACAAACTCCTCAGCCTACTGAATTACCTAGCCAATTGGATATATGGAAAAAGATTTCACAGTGAGAGTGGGCTAAGCACTGGAACTGGTAGCCCAGCAAGTGTGTGCAAGCTCCATCTTTGGAGATTTTCAGAACTCAGTTGGATAAGGCCTAGAGCAACTTGACAGAGCTTTGCTGACTCTGCTTATTGCTATGCACACTTCTAAAACAGCTGTCCTCTCAGCTGCCTGATGGAGTGCTTTGGCTTTGGTAGCAGGTACCAAGGAACAAAAGGCTAACTGAATGATCAAAGGCTTGTAGATGTAGAGGATCCTTACTGAAATCACAGAATCACAGAATGGTCCAGGCTGGAAGGGACCTCTGGAGCTCATCTAGTCCAACCCCCCTGCAGTGGGCAGGGACATCCCCAACTAGATCAGCTTGCCCAGAGCCCTGGCAAGCCTCACCTGCAATGCCTCCAGGGATGGGAACTCAACCACCTCCCTGGGCAACCTGGGCCACCGTTCCACCACCCTCATGGTGAGGAACTTTTCCCTAATGTCCAGTCTAAATCAACTCTTCTCCAATTTAAAACCATTGCCCCTTGTCCTTTCACTGCAGGCCTTTGCAAACAGGCCCTCTGCAGCCTGCTTGGAAGTTCCCTTTAGGTACTGGAAGGTCACTCTTAGGTCCCCTTGAAGCCTTCTCTTCTCCAGGCTGAACAATCCCAGCTCCCTCAGCCTGTCCTCAGAGCAGAGGTGTTGCAGCCCCTGAGCATTCTCGTGGCCTCCTCTGCACCTGCTCCATCAGCTCCATGGCCTTTGTGTGTTGAGGGCTCCAGAGCTGGACCCAGTATTGCAGAGGAGGTGTGAGCAGAGCAGAGTGCAGTGGCAGAATCACCTCTCTGGCTCTGCTGGCCACGCTTCTCTTGCTGCAGCCCAGGATGCCATTGTGCTTCTGGGCTGCCAGCGTGCACTGTTTGCTCATGGCCAGCTTCTCAGCCACCAGCACCCCAAGGCCTTTTCTGCAGGGCTGCTCTCTGTCTTCTCATCCCCTCCTACTGCATGGTTAATACATGTTCAGTTCCATCAGCTTCAGTGGCATGGGTGGTTGTGGTTTAGATGGGATGTTGTCTAATTCTGCTCAAAAGAAGCCTCCTTTGAAGGGCAGCACAGCTTAAACCTCTCTGGCTTTTGTAACAGGCTTCATAGTTTGCTCACACATGTTTTCTTATGTGCTTATATCCTCACTTTGAGCACCTCAGGGCTCTCTGACAAACTTAGTGCTCTCCAGTAGCAGACAGTGCCAGGCTTTGTTTCATACAAAAGCATCTGAATTCTCTTCTTTCTCCAGGCTTAAAAAGGCAGCTAGAACCAGCCAACACAGAAACTTTTAGGACTAGGTTTATTTGTGGAAAAGCTTGGCTTTGTTCTTCTGGCACTGTTCTTGAATTTTTTAAGAGATCTCTTACCTGTACTGGTATGCTGCAGAATTTGAGATCAGGTTGTCAAAGCATCACCTTTTTGAGTATCTCAGTAGGGTCACCTCTACTGAGGTGTGAAGGAAGGCTCTTCAAGAGATCTTGTTAAAGGGGAAGAAGCCTCATCTTTTAGTCTGCTCTTATGTTTCTCTGCTGACACTTCCATTTGTTGTCATTTCTAGGGCAGACTGGAGCCTCTGAGCATGGAATCCAGCCCATCTTCTAGCTCCTCAAGCACAGCAAAAACATTTACAGACTGATCTTCTGCAGCTCCTTTCAAGCACTGGAATGTCCAGGGGTATACGTTTTCAGGGCACAAGCAACCCCAGGAAAGCTGCTTTCAAAAGGTAGGTCATCTCTTGTTTAGACTAAAAAAACTGTAATGAGAACAAAAAAGTAGACATTTTCTAAACAAGGCAAGTCTGTCTTTGCCCTGAGCTACTTTAATGGTGCATTGTGCAAAAGAAAATGAAACTGTAAGAATGGTTTAGCAAAATGCTGATGAAGGTAAAGGCAAGGTACTGGCATTGGAGATAAGGTTGAATCAGAGCCCAGCAGAAAGAATGTGGCAGTGGAAGAAGTTTAGCAAGTTCATTTTGTGTGCCACTTGTGTCATGCTTCCCTTTGTTGCTCAAGAATGTTGCTTCACTGGTTCCTAGGGTGTGAGAAGGGCCATGCTTCTGGGAGCGTGTGCCCCACAGACCACACATGAGCCACTGCTGGGCTACCTGATGCTGACAGAAGGGGTGATCCATCTGAAAATTGTTGTTCTGCTTGTGTTACAGTTTTGCAGTGGACCAGGAACTGGTCTGGACTTTGTGGTCAGAGGTTTTCTGTAGTGTGATAGTTTGCAGAACGGTGCTCTGCAGGGCAAAAGTGTAACGAGAGTAGTCAAGCACTGCAAATCAAGGGAACCTAATGTGATACCCATCTTGCGAAGAGTTCAGGAGATTAAGCTAAATGCTCTCTAAAATAATGGAGACCTCTCTTACCTTTGCTGCCTTCAAAGGGAAGAGGCAGGACAAAGCACTCACAGGCTGTGTTGTGTGTACACATACAAAAGCAAAGCGCCCGGAGGAGCCTGACAAACCTTGTCAGGGAGGGTAGAGTGTACTGCTAGTGTGTGACAAGCCCTGGCACACATACACCTCACACTGCCATCAGTGGCTTGAAGCCAGGCTAGGTCAGAGCTTACACCAAGGACCGACATCTCTCCCTCTGCTAGTGTTTGTACACATCCTAAACTGCTCTTGCACCATCTGGTGTGAGTGGCACACTCTGCTCAGAAGAGACCGGAGAGTGGAAGAGCAGGCTACATCTGTCTGCTGGGCAGGACTGCAATACACTACTAGGGATATCTGAGTCTGCTTCCTTTCCTTTACCTCCTGCAGTTCCCACCTGTACCCCCAGTCCTGAAACAAAGACTCTCTCTAAAAGCAAAGCGGTAGCTATAGCAGAGGGTTCCCTTGTTGCTGCCCACATGTCAGCTGCTGCTACTGCAGGCTGTGGCTTGTGTGATGACAGCAATGATTCAATTAAATGATTTTTGAATCCTTCCTCTTATGGCACTAAGTTCTTTGTGTGGACACACAGAGTGGCTAGGAACTGATCCAGTGTCAGTCTGTAAAAGAAAAGGAGGCAGAACTCTGCTTCCCTTCTCTTTTTCTGTCTGTTGCCTCTACCCAGATGCACAGCCAGGCAGTTTGATGATGGTGCCCAGTTGACTTTTTGCTCTGCCCCTTTGGGGTCAAAAAGAGAAAAAAGTGATCAGCCTCCTTCACCATTTTTTGTGTCCTTGGTGATCTCAAAGTCTGCTCTGGACCATATCTTTGTGAGGTCCAAGGCTGTTCATTGTAACTGCCCCGTCTACCCATTCCAGCCTAAAACACAATTGATAGGCCTTTGCTGTAAATGACCATGCTTGACATGAAGAGAAGACTGAGGGGGGATCTCATAGCAGTTTATAACCTCCTCAACAAAGAGGGAGGGGTGGGGGCTAAGCTCTTTTCTTTAGTGGATAGTGACAGGACACGGGGGGAATGGTATGAAGCTGTCCCCAAGGGAAATTCAGGCTGGATGTTAGAAGAAAGTTTTTCACCCAGAGGGTGGTAGAGCATTGGAACAGGCTCCCCAGGGAGGTGGTCATGGCTCCAAATCTTGCGGAGTTTAAGAGATACTTGGACAATGCCCTTAGTCACCTTGTGTGACCTTGGGGTTTTTGTCCTGTGCCTAATGGGAGTTGGACTTGATGATCCTTGTGGGTCCCTTCCAACTGCGATTGTTCTATGATTCTATGACATGTAAAGGACTCAGAAAAGCCAAGGTATGACTCCTGTAACAGCTATAACTCAGACTTTCTTGCATACACATTATTTTTAGTTAATATAGCTGGTGTTAACATTAATGCCTTAACCCTTGAGGAAGCTGTCTAATTTCCAGGTCGATATGACCAGGGAGCTGGCCCATTTCCCATGTTTTGAGGAAGGAGCCAAAAGGTACAGTAGTGTTTTTGGCTGCTGGTATTCCTGAGTGGAGCACATCTGGGTCTGCACTTCATCCTAGGCTCCCACTCACTCCCTGCTACCCCTCTGTCCTCTGCTTGCGCCGTAGGCTGTGTCTGTAGAGGCAGGGCTGCAGGTGATGGAGCCATGCCGGGCTGGTGCCTTAACAAGGAGACAGCCACCTTGGTCTAGGAGTTCTGTGTGAGTAAGCTGTAGCAAAGCCGTGACACCATCAGCCATGCCCTCACCACTGTAACTGAGATTTGGATCTAACCAGGAAAATGCAGTGGCAAATGGGCAGGAGAGGAAAGAAGGGGGGAGGGGATTTCAAACACCATTGCTCAGAGAAAGAAACCCCTGCATTCGTGCTTGCGTCAGTAGCCTGTCTGTGTGCTGACCCCAGGCTCACCTGAGCCTTGGCAAAGCTCCCCTTTGTTCTGTGTTGGCGTTCAGAATCCAGAGTTATCCCACAGCCACTTTGTGACCCGTTACGCCCAGACAGCCTGCCCATGATTGCTTCATAAAGCAAGACCCAGGAATCAAAAACAGAGCACATTTCCTGAGCAGAGATGGAAAACAGCTGTGCTGCTGGAAAAAAGGAGGGGTTTGCTGGCTGGGCAGTGGAAAATACAGATCAAGGCCTGGTTGTGCAATCTTCCCTGGCTGGCCTTTGCCTGCTGTTGTGGCAGGGGGACCAGCTGAAGTTGGCAGGAGGCTGCTGCCAGGCCATGAGGGTAGTGAGAGCTGCTGGTGATAAGACCAGAGACTCAGAGCTTAGTTCTGCATGTTTTACAGATGCCTGGGAGGCTGATAAGTGACATCTGGTGATGCTGCCCTCTCCACTGTCCTGTGGTGGGATCTGTCTGGCCAGTCCCGTGGTATTTGAATGGCCAGGCTCGTTGCTGCAGAGGCACACAGAGAAGCAGCATCTGCCCAGGTGTGGGGCTTGATTCCTGCCTAGTGCTCATAAAGCACTCACTGTGTGGCCACTGCCAGGGGATGTGGTTCTGTAGTCTGGCCAGGTTCCTGAGTCTGAGCCCTCTGTGCCTGTGCTGGGGGTGGGTGTGCACCAAACAGCTAGACAGTGAACACGTGCTGTGCAGGAGGCTGACCAAAAACCTTAGAGCTACCATCTGCTCCACCTGTGCCATCCTCTGAGACTGAGAGGAGGCTATCTCATGGATTTACTAGCCTTGAGTGCTACTTGCTTCAAGTCAGACTTCTGGACTTACATAAAATTCCAAAAGTCAGTGAACTGGCTGAGTCTGGATCCTGAGGCAAGAGGTGCAGGATTCTGTCTGTTTGTTAAAAATCTAATTATTGTGTCCAAGAAGGAGACAGACACAAACAGAGAGGGAGAACTAGCCCTTTGCTTCAGAGCCAAATTATCAAAAAAATGACCCTCTCCTGCTGAGAGAGCCCTGCAACATCTCTCCTCTCCCAGTGCTCTCTGTAGCTAAAAAAGAAAGTGAGGTAAGGGGCAAAATGGTGAGAAGGCAGAAAGCAAAGGAAGTAGGCAGGACCATTAATCACCTCCTAGGCTGATACATACCAGCTCCATTGGCTTCTCTTCTTAGCACCTGGACCTGCAGAAGACAGTATGATGAATGTTTTCCACTTTAGTATTGGAGCTATGGATGCATTGTAATTGCAGGGAGATGGTGCTCTCTTACAACTGCCTCAGCCTACCCAGCTGAAACATATGGATCCAGACCTTGCTCTGCAGCACTTTTCAATAGTGTTCAGCACTAAGCACAACTGCAGAAGGAAAAAAAAACAACAAACCAAATCACTGCTACGGAGCCCATGAAAGGAAAGAAGGAAGATGTCATGTGGTGACCTGTAGGAAGCAGGAAACTGCAGAACTGAGGCGAGAGCAGTACCCAGAGGAGTTGCAGAGGGAAGCAGTTTTGGTCCAGATAGCAAACTCTGACTATTTTTGGCCCTCTATGCCAGGTTTTGTAATCCAGGTACCTCAAGGTGAGGGGCAGGATGGCTATTGGCCTCAGAGGCTGGAAGAACAGAGTCTTCAGGAACATCAAGAAACAGTAGTGTTACCAGAAGCATGCTGCAACCTGAGGCAAACACAGTGTGCAGAGGTTTTAACTTATTAATGTGCTACTAGTCATTAGAGTTCTCATGAAACAAACATTCTGCATCTCTCTCTACTCAGCAGGGTCCAAAGGGGACCTCAGCAGTGCCTGAAACAACATTTCATTTAAAAAAATTAAAAGTTTTGTTCCCATAGAAAAGTTCCAATTTGATGAAATTATATTTCCTGCAGAAAATCAAAATCCAAGCCTATCATTCAAAGGTTTGACCCAACGTCTGCTTGTTCTTCAGGAGGTAGAAGGGTAGTGGAGAGAAAGCAAGTGTTGGTTTGGGACAGAAGCCCTCCCAATAAATGGGAACCATGAATGCAGAGGAAAAAAGTACAAATTCCCAGGCAGGCATTCCAGAAATATCTGGTGTCCTTTACATCCTGTGCTCTGCACTTCAGTTGGACATCTCAGTGTTCCACCACAGAGGCAGCTGCCTTTCAGTTCTGAGTTATTGTATCAAGAGTTCTGTGTAGTTGTCACAGGATCTTAGGAGATGAAAAGGAGCTGACCATGGCAAAGAAAGTAGAGTGGAGCATGCAATCTATTAACTATGCTGGAGACCACATATGCCACAGAGAAATGGGTGCCAGGAAGCAAGAACTTCCAGAAGAAATTAGAAAGAAAGGAAAACAAACAGGAAAAGGTAGCTAGGAGAAGAGTACAGGCTGATTACCACATCTGAGCTGCCAAAAAACAGCCTCTGATTTTCTGTAGCTCTTCATCTGTTTTTCTGTTCATTTCTGTCCTTCTCTTTAACCTTGCTGGGTAAAACACATCTCCAAGGACAAATAAAAATGATTTCCTTACTAGTGCTGCTGACTTTGCAACCTGTCAGAAAACTGACTAAACTGGAAGTTTCTTCAGTCAGTCACTTTAAAATATAGTCAGCATTGGTCTAGTGTTTTGTTTTATTCTGTTTTGTTTTTAAATGAAAGAAGAAGAAATACATACATGAATTCAGCAGGGTTACTCTGCTGCATATTAAGGCATTCCAGCAGGCTCTGGGAGAAACAGCAAAACTGTGGTGATGAGTAGTGTGACAAAGGGAAGTGTTGCAAAATGCTGCGCTTGGCTCTTGCATTATGGTGATGCTTGTCTCCTTTAAATAAGTGTTTTATTGAAGGAGCCTTAGATCTAAAAAGCTGGGAACCAGAAAGCATCAAGGAAAAGTTAAATGATTTTGCTAGGGTCACATTTAACCTGCCCAAGGAAAAATGTCTGGATCTTAGCACTGGAGAGATAGAAATCTGCTTTTGTCATTACAGCCATCTTCCCTGGAAGCATTTCCCTTTTCTGCCTGCACCACAGGTGGATGGAGAACCAGGATTTCTTTTAGGAAGCTTTTCTGCCTCAACTGCTTCTCTGCTCCTCAGAGATGTGCCCAGGGATTAAGACTTACAGCCCAAATAGCCAGAAGGGATTTATAGATCAGCAGGTCTGCCTACCACCTACTCTTTCTGACAAACACTGCTTTCAAACTGTGCCTAGGACAAAGCAGGGGTAACTTTTCAAAAACAGCCTCAACTTGCTTAGGGGCACAGCAAAAAAGGCACAAAGATGATTCCTCCATTGCCTGCACATTTACTGTCTGCCAGCCTGGCCCAGGCAGTTCATCTTCTCTTCGATTCCAATGAGTGTCAGACTTTGGCTGATGAGCTTAATGCACAGGTGCATGAAGTGAGAAGCTGTGTGTGTGTGTGTGTGTGTGGCTCTGCTCGGTGAAGTAACTGGTTTGGATCCCTGAGCAAGAGCAAGCACAGGGTGTCAGCTGTAGGAACAAGGTGAACTCTAGAGCAAAAGATGTAATTTTTCAATCAAGCTTTTAATGAAAAGATCATAAAATAACAGTTTCTCATCACTGTACATTAAGACTGCAAATTTCTGAATGCTGAGATCATATTATAATTTCTGTATCTTTATATGACACTTGAGTTGAAGCCACAACTCTGTGTGGCTCTGACCTGAATTCAAGCTCTTGAAGGAAATGAACAGAACATTGCAGCAGGAATGCCGGCCTTTCCCTTGCCCTCCCCTTCTCCTCCCCCTCCCCAGGAAACATCCAGAGCTCCTGGACTGACTGATAGTTAAGGCTTAAAATTAAAACAGAAAGAGAGAGAGAGAGAGAGATGCAACATCCCTTTTTCAGTTGTATTTAAAATAGTAAAACAAAAGGGGAAAAATATCCAGCCAGCCAGAACAAGATCCTCTCCTCATAGAAAAGTTATCCCCAGCCAGCCAAAAGTCCTGTGGAGGTTAGAGCAACAGTTGCAGTAGTGCTTCCATCAGGAACTTGTGAATGAGAAAGTTTGGAAAATGTCCTATTCCTCAGGGAATGTGTCCCCTAACTGCCACCAATGGAGCATGAAGTATTCAGGTTTAGACCTTCCCTACTGCATCCCACTGGGGCTGCCCTGTTCAAAAAACACTGATCCATTGATCCCTATGTGTTCAACACAGGGCTTCAAACACTTAGGAAAATTGGGGAAGGAGGGGGAGGACAGTGATAGGAGACAACTGAACTAAAAGCATTTCTAGCTCTAAACCTAGGTTTCAGTATTTCTGAGTCCAGTGAGTTAAAACAAGGAAAGCAGAATAAATAGCAGTTCTGTTGTGGCACAGAAATGAACTAGGGCTAAAATGAAGGAGCTTCCTGACTAGGAGGTCCAGCTTAGGAGCCTTACAGCAGAGCTGGAACTGCCTCACAAGGGATCCCAAATCTTTTCCTTTTACAAGGCAAATTTAGTGAGTCTAATGGGAAATCATCAAAGGTGACATTTCTTGCCCTACTCTGAAAAAACTGCAAAAGACAAGTGGGAAGGGGCTGAGAATCAGTTACTGCTTGCCCACTGGTCTCCTGCACTGAGAGAAGGGCAATAAAGCACCGTGGAACTGAAAACATTGCAACAAGCTACTTTCAGCTATCAAAAACAACTCCCAGGTTTTGTTTCTCAAGATCATGGCAAGTTCTGGAGTGCAAGAGTAAGCTTACAGAAAGAAAGGGATTTACAACAAATGGAGGAACTTTGCTGATGTTGAACAAATCATTAAGTTTAAACAAAAACTAAGAAAAATGTTCAGAGTCTACTGAATTATTCCACAATTACAGCTGAGAGCTCATTTAAACTCTTGCTTAAACAAATGTTTATTCAAGCATGCCATCTCACTGATGAGCATTTCTGCTGTCTGGGGAGAGCTAGATGTTTACTATCTAGAGTCTCTCAAATCCTTTTAAATAAATGTAGGGAGGTTTTGTCTCTGTTTTCTATTTGCCTTTCCCTTAACTCCAGCACAGCTGATTGGAAAAGTTTCTGAATTTGGCAAATGTCCAGAAATGAGCAAACATCCTTTCTTCCTGCTGATTTGTAAGGCTGCAGCAGGTCTGTGACTGCTAACTCCACCAATCCTGCAACAACAGGCCTTGCAAAATACAGCTTTTCCCAGGGCTTCTAACCACCTTACACCATAGGAATAGGATCTTTCAGTATAGGTTGCAAGGCCCATCACAAGATGGTATGGGGCTTTGGCACAAAGTTTCCTCTAGGTATCTTAGGCATCAACTTCCCACTTCTGATATCCTTATTGCTACCACAGTAAACAGCAGGTGAGGGATATGGGGGACTTCAGTAAAGGAGCTGCATGCTGTCCTTCAGGCAGAACAATAGAGCTGTCTCAGTCACAAGCTGCTGTTGGAAGCACACAACCATTCCTCTGATGACTCTTACCTTCTCTGGATTTTGCCAGCAGTCACCTCAGAGTTTGTTTGGTTTCACTGAGGGCACTGGATGTTTCCCTGCTCAAGACCCAGACTCCTGCTTTTCAGAACTGAAGCAACACGGTAAAATACTGCTAACCCAGACTTTGAACCTGCACTGTTGGGAAACAATGCTTCCACACACACCAGAGAGAGGAAAGAAAACAAAAACCAAAACAGGAATCTTAAAAGAGTGACACTGTAAATGGAAACATTTAAATACAGCAAAACATAAATTCCTCTTCTATGCAAAGCTACAAAAGTCCAGTCTTTGTATTGTCTTCACAGGTTATGGTTTATGGCTATGCTGAGAGTCTCTGAGATTCTTTTTTTTAATATATTTTTTCATTTTTTTGAAATCCTGTCGAGCAGACCCTGCAGACACATCTTGGTGTTTGCAACTCTGAGTTACATTGCAAAACTGTGCATACAGAATCTGAGAAATAAATACATTCATTACTGCACATACATATTGATACAAAAACAACACTGTCAAATAGTGTTTGCACCATCTTTGTTAGATATTAAGACCAGGCAAAATTAATATTTCATTTTCCATCAGCCCCCCCCCAAAAAAACGTTTGAGGTGGCTTTGGTGTAGAAGGTAAAAGCTACAAAGGGTCAAGACTAATGATGGGGAGCTTTGTTTTTAAACTTTTTCTTGGGGTTTATTTTTTTGGCTTCAGCAGTATTTTAGCAAACCATCTTCATTGGTCACCTTTAGACTGTTCTAACATGCAAATCAAGCTTAGGTTTCCAACTAGAAAGCTTTAGGAGCTTTGGTTGGGCTTTTAGCACGTGACTGTAAGGTCTGGAGTGAATCAGTTGAGCTGTTGAATGAAAAGGTAGCTCAGATGGTCTGAAGAGCACAGCTCTGAGCAGCAGAGCAGCCCCAGGCAGCTGTGCCCTCAGCCCACCCCAATAAAGCTACCCCAGTCAGGGCAGGGAGAGGAGGACCCACCGCATAGGGGCCCTTCAGAGCTCGGCCTGCTCTTCCACCTTAGCAGTCACAAAGCCTCACAGAAGCTGCGTGCCAATAGCTCTTTGGTGTCTTCTATGAGCCTTGTGGCTCCTGCTAACTCACTCTCCCAAATGCATACAGCTAGGCTTTTGGGGTTTATTTTTGCCAAGGATGTGTTTGGAAGGTTTTGCAGTAAAGGACTGTAAACCAGCTCAGACTAGCTCCCCGTGGCTGACATTAAGGAGATGTGCTGGGTACAGCAGCTCCCACCATCTTCTGACTACATCCTTCTCTGTCTCTAGAGCTTCTGGCATCTCTCTTTACCCTCTTAGTACCCTCAGACTCCTCTGAGGAAGAGGTTGACTGGAATGCCTCTGCAATAGTGTTTGGGTCTCACTCCCAGCAACATCTCTCATGGGTTGAAGACAACAAAAATACTATCTACATGCCATAGTTCTAATTACCCTCCCTTTCCCCCCCATCCCCGAGCAGTGCTGGAATGCAGGCTAGGACACAGAGCTCCCCTCCCAAGCTGGGGAGCACTGCCTAGCCTCCAGAGACAAACCAATGGAAAAAGCAAAGATTAATTTTGACTGGCCCCGAGATCTGTTGAGGTCTGAAACTGTAAAAGTTTATGTAAACAATGAGATAAATATATTAGTACTTTTCTGAGCCAAGTGAGGTTCCATACTCATTCAAATGTGCTTTGGTTTAAAAAATAGTTTGTGAATTTGGGTATGAGCTTCTTTATTCTTTTATACAACTTTTGCTATTTTATCTTTATCCTGTTATTCCGAACACATTCTGGAACTAAGTGACTAAAGCATATACTTAAGCTGCCTGGCCTCTTTTTTTTCTTTTTGTTTTTAAATTGTTTTATTCCTCTTGAGGCTCTTTGTGTATTTAAAAAAAAAAGTTTAAAAAAAAAAAAAAGGTAAAAACAACAAAAAATGCAACTCCCTCCCCCCCACCCTAAAACTCTTAAAATCTTAAATATGAAACTAGTGTTTTGCTTTCTCATTAAAATACAGAAAAATGTCTGATACAATACTATGTCGTACAAATGCAGTTGAGTGTCTAGGCCCTAAGCAGGCCTGAAACAGTCCCTGAAGTTTTGAGTATTATTAGTTATTCATTATTACTGTCACAATTTGGAAATTGTTGTTTAGACTCAATCTATGGAACACAACTTTACAGAGCTACTTGAAAAAAGAACAGAATTTCCTTTTGTACAATACTCTTGCTGTACACAGACTTTATGTCGTGTTGTTTAAGTGCTGGGGAGGGGGGCAAGGGAAAAAAATAGCATTGGGTCCTGAAACTTTCAGGTGATTCTCAAGGCCTAAGAAAGAAGTGAAGAGGGGAGCTGGGCAGGAGAGGCTGCCCCAGCCACACGCGTGCCTGTAAAAATGGAGTTGAGTGAGGGGCAGCAGGCTGTTCCCCTGCTTCCTCACGGCCGCTGCGTGCCTTGGCTCAGGCACAGCTCAAGCTGCTGTCCTCAGGGTGGCTTCCAGGGGGACAGGGCTCGACCCTGGCTGTGCCCTTCTCACTAGGGGAGCTAAGAGTTGTTTTGAAAAGCTGGACTCGGTGGGTGCCCAGGCAGCCAGCAGTAAGGGAAGCCTGCACAGGATTCTACTCAGCTTTAGGCTAGCTGGAGGGAAGGTGAAGGCAGAGGGAAAGTGCCTAGGAACTGCACTGGCAGAGCTGTCCCTGGGCCCTGCTCAGACTTGCTCTGAGAAAAAAAGAGATGGCAAGGCCTTCCTTGTCCTCCCCAAAGATTATTTTGGGGACATACTCGGGGGGGGTGGGGGTGGTGGCAAGGAATCAGGGAGAAAAGAATTCAATATATATTCAAACTGTGGAAGTGCTAATAACACTAAGACCCCGCCTAACCCCTCCCCAAAGAAAACAGCACATCTCAGCACCATCAGAACAAACAAAAGTCCATGCTCCCCTCTCAGCTGGCAGGGCCCAGGAGCAGGCAGACAATGGCACTGGGAGCAGCAGACTGGAGCAGCAGAGAGGGGCAAGTGTTCCCTGTAATGTGACACCAGGCCAAGGCTCAGCGCCCTTAGCTTGTCTATTGCTTGGAGCCTGGATTCCAGTTTCCATAGTTCAACTGACTCAAAAACTTCTTATGGACTAACTACCTTAACAAAACAAAACAAAATGTACCCAATAGAAAATGAAGCTTGTATCTCCTTTAGTCAAACATGCTCTCTTTTTTCTGCTATTTTATTTTTTGGTCGAAACTTAAAAAAAAAAATAAATTGGTTTTGTGTTTTTTAAAAAAGACAAAAGGTGAGGTTTGGTAAACCCTTCCCAGAGTGACTATCCTGGTTTGAGTGGGAAAAAACCCAACAAAACAAATGAAAAAACACAAGTGTAAACCTTACTCAATGCAGAAGGGATGATCCTACTGGCTGTGAATTTTTACCACCACAGTCACGGGAGGCTTGAAATAAGCCATAGCTTTCCACAAGGTCACGCCAACAAAGTCAAGGGGGCCAAGAATCGGTGGGCTACGTTCTCTGTCTTCTCTCCTAAACCAATAGCAGCTGTTGGCTGTGATGTCTTATGCAGATGTTGCAAGAACATTTTGTTTCTTTTTCTTTCTTTTTTCTTTTTTTTTTTTTGTGTGCGTGTGTTAAATTGTCTAAAAGGGAGGATATGAAACACTTTGGTTTGCCTTTTCCTCCTCTCCCCCACCTTATTGCACTCTGGATTCTAGTAAATTATAGGCTGCTATGCCCTCACCCTCTGTCCTGCCAGGTGTTTACAGACTGACCCAGATGTGCTGGGGGAGTGGAAGATGAGGGGGACATTTTCCCCTCCCCATAATATCCAGATTCAATAAACAAAGCTGGAAAGGGCCCAGAAAGCTCAGAGAAGTTTTTTTCCTTTATCTAAAAATGACTACAAACTGCCAAGAGACTCTGAATGAGCCACCCTCTGGCTCAACCTATTTTTTGCTTTGTCTTTGGCCAAGCTTTGCTTTAATATTTCTCTAGCTGACTTTTGATGGAAGGATGAGGTGGTAAAAATCCCTTAACTTTAATTTAGCTTCTACTTTTATACATTTAATTACTTACAATAAGAGGGAAAAAAATGCCTAATCTTTCACTAACCATCTTATTGTTCTCATGAATTCAAGAGGTAGCAAAGGTAACGAGTCTGTCCACACAGACTCGCTCTTTAGTGAGGGAGGAAAGCTAAAAACATACACACACACACAAAATAAAAAAAAAAATAATAAAAAAGTACCTAAGGAACTTGTAGCAAGTCCAGCCTACATCAAAC
>VWZO01022439.1:1114420-1173579 GCA_013396975.1 Bucco capensis | reverse complement strand
AGTACCTAAGGAACTTGTAGCAAGTCCAGCCTACATCAACCCCCCTCCCCACCCACCCACCCTAGAATTAACCTCAGACCTTCCAGTTCAAACATTCACATAAACATTACAATGGTTCTTCCTTTAATAAAACAAGTACCTCTAAGCAAAGAATATTCATACGAAACTACTAGAAAAGTAAAGACAACCCCCTGCTCACTGAAAGAAATTCCCAGGGCATCCAGCCCCTGTTCAGTCATGGGTAAGGCAAGAGAGGTTTGTCTGTTTTGTGGGAAGAGGTGGCGTGTGGTTACGCGTGCCAAGGAGGAAGATCAAAGCCAAAAGGAGGAGGAGGAATGGTGAGGGAAGCATCGCCATTTCTGTGACATACCTGGGCTGATGCACACCTAGGGAGGCTGCTCTCCCCACCAGCCCAGGGGAAGGCTGGTGGGTTCCACCACTGCTCTGGCTTTCCCATCGTCTCTGAAGGGGCTGCCAACCCTGTGAGATGGTCCACAGACACAGCTGCTGCACTTACCAATGCAATGCTGTGTTATTTCACAGCTACTTAGGCCACTGAAAAGGTGTACTTCATTTTCTTTTTAATGGCAAGAAAGGCCCCTGCTGAGTTTGGTTTTAAGAGAGGAGGTGAGTAGGGAGACAGTAACATGAGAGTAAGGGGCAGGGAGCAGGGAGGCCAGCAGAGGCTGAAAGTTCCCTATGGTCCTCCCCTGGGCTCCAGCTAATGAATATGGCCATGAAGTCCATGTGCACAAAGAGAAGTGGCATTTCTTGCCAGAGCACCAGGATCTGGAGGGAGAGCTGGACTAAATCTGGACTAAATGCATCAGCTTGGCTGTGGACCTTTCTTTTTTTAAAAAAAGGGAAAAAACGAACTTTTGTTTTTTAAATGTTAAAGCTACATTTGTTTAGGCCTTCCATGACTGAACAGAGGACAGGAAGCTGCCCCTGTTTTTGTTTCTTTTTTTTTTTTCTTTTTTTTTTTTCCTTTTTCCTTTTAAGCAGCAAGTCTACAGAAAGGTAAATCACTGCGGATGGGCTCGAAGCTCATTCTGGAGTCTTTGGCTTATGTGGGAGAGGTATGCATTCGCAGGTGGCTGATCAGGTTGCGCTGCTGGGTGAACTTCCCACCACACAGTTGACATTCGTAAGGTTTTTCTCCTGAGTGGACACGCATATGCTCTGTCAGTCGGTACTGCCGGGTGAAGCGCATCCCGCACTCCTCGCAGGCAAAGGGCTTCAGCCCTAAGTGGCTGCGCATGTGCCGCGTCATGGTGCCCCGCTGCGTGAACATCTTGCCGCAGATGTTGCAAGGGAAGGGCCGCGTCAGCCAGTGAGTCTTCTCATGCTGCCGCAGCGTGGCTGGATCCTTGTAGCTCTTCTCGCACACTGAACACTTGAAGGGTCTGGACTCCGCGGCATAGGACTGGTTGGGGTTGGATAAATCCTCGGCTTCATCCTTGCTGCCGTACGTGCCTTCCTCCTTGATGTAAAGGTCTTCCTCGGTGTGCGTCTCCACGTGGGCGTTGAGCTGCTCGGAGCTGGGGAAGCCTTTGCCGCAGGGGATGCAGACGTACAGGTTGTCACCGTAGGCCACCGGCTCAAAGCCCTCCTGCCGGTAGACATAGTTGGCACTAGTATGCCCACCGCTCTCGCTCTCGCTTTGGCCGCTGTCGTCGCTGTTCTCCTTACCGTTTTCCACCTCCTCCTTACATGGGTAGGGTAGGTCTGCGCCAAAGGCCCCAGCCAGACTCCGCTCCACGGACTTGGGCAAGGAGCCCAGCAGGATACCGTTGGGCAGCCCTTCGCCATCGTCCCTGTCTTTGCTCCCCTCCCTCCGGTCAAAGGTGTTGTCTTTCTTGATCCACTCCTTCTTGCGGGACGAGTGCCGGAGGCCCTTGCGCTGGCCACTGTCTGTCAGCGAGTGGTGGCACTCTTCGCTCAGGTCCATCTCCATGGGGTCGCTGCTGTCCGCCATGCTGTGAGGGGCTCCAACTCCAGACTCGTCGAATAATGAGGCACTGTTGGCTGCGGGGGCTGAGGCAGATTGGGGAGAGCCGTGCTGGCTTTCGCTGTGCTGCGTGTCATCGTGGGAGGCTGTGGCAGGGAGCGATGGGCTTTTTTTGGACAGGTCGAGGCCTAGCTCCTGGTCGCCAGTGCTCCCGTTCGCACTGCTGCCCCCACCGCCGTTCTTACTGGCTCCCCTGCTTAAGGAGTGACAGTTCTCTTGGTTGGAGCTGCTGATGAAGACCTCGTCATCGGAGAGCTTTCCCTTTGACAGCTCCTTTGAGTGCGAGCCCTTCAGCCCCTCATTTGACCCTGAATAGCGAGCTTGGATGACCGAAGCAGTGGAAAGTCTCTGACTCCTGGCAGATCTCCCGACACCAAGGCCGCCAGCCTTGCCGAAGGACTTGCCGTTCCGCTTCAGCTTCTTTCTGCAGAGAGCTGCCAGGTCGTGCAGTTGGAGGTAGCTTGCTGCGGTGAGGAGAGCGTTGAAGTTCTGTTCACCGGGCTGGTCAGTCGTTAAGAGCTTCCCAGTATAAATAAAGTCCAAGACCTGCCGGAACACAGTGGGGTTCACCATGTCCGTGTCCAAGTTAATCAGGTTGTCGTGCAGGACGAGAGATTTGAAATACATGCTGCTGGCTGCCAGGATGTTCTTATGGGCACGAAATAGGGCATTTTCTACCACAATGATCACATCACAGAGGAAACCTTTGGCTCGTTGCTGGTTCAGCTGCAGTAGCAGTTGTTTGGCATGATTTGGCAGTTCCATCTCCACCTTTTCTTCCTTTCACCTTCACCTTACCACCTGCAAAATAGGAGGATGAGAGGTGTGAACCTGCTGTTCCCACTTGACAAGTCTACATTTAATAGACTGGCTTAACATAGTGCGGTCTGTGTTAAGTTTGACACTGACTAAGGAGCTCTGGGCACATTCAGCCCTGCAAGCTGTGATCCTGCTTGGAATACAGAGAGAAATACTCCTCACGCTTAGATTTGATTCAAATCTTTCAAAAAAAATAATCAGACTTGTAAATATCTTTTTACCAAAGCAGCTGTCATTGGCTGGAATTACCATTCCAGAGATACCAGTAGGAAAATAACTGTTAGGTACAGGGGAAAGCTGTTCCCTCCTCTGACACAAATCATAAGGGAGCATGAAGAGCAAGGGGGAAAAAAAAAAGGGAAGAAAAAAGCAGCGTCTACTGCCACTTGCATCTCTAACCATGCAAAATAATGAGCATAATCTGCACTTTCCCTGCTTTAATGTGTAGGTTGTTTCTTGGCTCTTACATGTTGGAATCTTAACCCCAGCACAGCTAGGTGTTGTGAGAAAATTACATGTAGCAACTAAGTCCATTGAGGATGGCATTAATCACACTGAGGTATGAATGGGAAATCTCCTTAAGAGTAGGGAAGGCTGCTTTAAAAACCAGCCCAGCAGTGTCCACAGCCCAGTCCACTGGCAGGAAGGGCTAGAATCAGCCCTGAACTGGCTGAAATTCAGGATGCTGAGCTAGCTAATGTCACCAAATGTCTTCAACAATCTGAAACGGTTAATGGTGTCCTGCTTTTCATTTTGAAGGAATTTTGTTTAAACTGATAGAGTCAAAGTGACCTATCTCAAGCCTCTCTACCCTGAAGTACTGGGAAGAGAGGAAAATTGTGGTCAGCTCTGTGTGGTTCATGTATTTCACTACATATTTGAGTTTACCTTTATACTGACTTTCCCAGCAGTATGGACTGTAGGAAATACCTAGTTAGATAGAGGTGTATCAGAACTAATTGCAGTTGCACATTTGGTAGGTACTACAGCATATCAAAACTAGAATTTAAACCTGAGGCTGCATTAAAGAATCCAAGATCAATTTTTAAACCTTTTTCTTTTTTTTTTTTGTTTGAAAGTGCCAACTACTACTTGCAGAGGGACAATTATGTTTTAGTAGATTTAAAATAGTTTCTGAGGTTCAATGTAGAAATTAAGTACCAAACATACAACAGCCACCTCCAGCCATCCACTTCCTTCCTTCTTGTCCCAGTCCTTCATGTTACTGAAACAGATTTCCCTTACTGAAGGAGGAGCAAGCTTTTCTGTTCTGTATTGTTCCAGCAGTGGCTGGGGAGCCAAGAAGATGCTGTGCTCACCACTCTGCCTTTGTGCACATTAATGCTGCTCCCAGAGGTGGTTGGCTTTAGAAAAGGTAGCAGCCAAAAGGAGGAAAAACAGGCTTGTCATGGTGCTAGCCAGTTATTTTTTTCTCCATCTATAGTGCTGTTAAGATAGAAACTCACCCTGCAGCATCACAAACACATGATAGAAACAGGGATTAGTAGCACTGAGCAATTTAAAAACAACTTTTGCTGTAATGAGTTACATTAGAGTTGCAGTACATGGGCAGTGTGTTGATTTCTAGTGGCTTGCTTCCAGAATTGCTGATTAAGAGGAAGAAGCAACAGCACAGAGGCACCAAACACCCACTTTTATCTAGCCAGGCCAGTAAAAGCCCTTACTTCTGGCTCACTGAGATACATTGATGGAGTAGGACAAAAACATGGCTTGCAACCTAACACACTCTCTCTCTCTCTCTCTCTATATATATATATATACATATAAATGCATCCTGCTCAAGAGTAGCAGGAGGGAGCCTACTACTACACTGTTTTCACTACAAACATAATGGTACTTTGCCACACACAACACAGAGTCCCTGGATATGATTTTTAAGTGTTCTGTAAAAGGCAAATATGGGAAAGAAAAGTAAACAGCAAAGCCAGTATTTTTTTTTGCCTAAACAGACTAATTTAAAAAAAAGTATATTTCCCATTCATGTGGCACTTAAAGCAGAGGTCTACAGATCTCTGTATCCCTTGTTTAAGCTTTTGAAGAGAGTCAAGGCTTGCTGCAGCTACCTGGGAAATTTTGTGCAGTTCTCTTTTTCTTTCTGTCTTAAATGCTATTGAAACCAGGTAGTGATCCTGCAGGGAAAGCCTTGGCAATGGGTAGAATTCTAGTTCTGTTTTTTACTGACCTTCATCAGGAAGATAATATTATTATTAAACCTCAGGATATTCTGCAGCATAAAAATCAGCATCATGCAAGTTGTCTATCTCTTATGTCAAGTTTCACAGAAGCATTCCTGTTCAGTAGGACATAGGTATGAGGTCACCTATTACCTTTAGTAGATTTGGAAAGCATTGGTCAGGTTTAGGCACTGTAGCACTGCCTGAATGTGTTAGCTGAAGTCTAACATGGACTTAGCAACCCTAACAAAGCAAACCTAGCAGAACAAGGCAGCAAAACCTTGAGTTCCCCACTGAGGGCTCTTACCAGGACAGCAGCAAGGGTCAGGGAGCACTCTTCTGACTGAGGTACTTGTGCAGACAAAATCTTGACAGCATCAACCTGGCTTGTGTATCTTGTGCACTCCTAAACCAAGGTAAATGCATTCTAGATACTCTCCAGAGCTGACCAGTTGCAAACACTTCTTGGGCAATGAAAGGTTTCAGAGGTGGGGGAAGAGGGATGTGTTGGGAAACTTGTTAGCATAGGAGAAGCAGGCATTATTCCTTAGTCTGTGGCATTCCTAAAATCTCACTTCTAGCTGGAAGCATGGGATCAAAGACAACTACCTGCAGGGTGAAGTCCAGTATAAAAGTTAGCAAATCTTCCCAAAGAACAGGTGCAGTCCTAGGAGGCTCTGCCATCCATTAGTTTGCAAAGTCTGGCTCTTAAACAGTGAACATTTGGATAGCATCACCACCACCAATAATGAAAACAAAAGCCCCCAGGAGCCCTAAAACATCACAGTTGTTTGCATTTCTTGTATCTCAGTATCATCTTTAAGAACCTTTCCTTTTCTGTTCTCTAAAGACAGGAAAAATGACTCCCAGGTCAGAGGAGCCCTGGCTCACAAAAGGCTCAGATTCATTTCCAGTAGAAAACCCAAACCCCAGACCTCAGGAATATGTAGGTCTGTCACTGGGGCCACAGCCTTTTCTCACTGAATCTGGTGTGCAAATTTCACTCCTTTGCACCTAAAACAGGATCACTGAAGGCTTTAGACATATTTTTTTCAGATTCCTAGTCATTCAAGACACAATTTTTGGAGCAATGCTCAGATACTCTTGTGCAAGTAGGGAGTGAAGGAGGACTGAAGCTCTCCACTACCTCCACCATATCCATGACACTGAGACACAGTACATGCAAGGACATGACAAATACAGGGCACAAATCACAGGATACAGTAATGCTGCAAGCAGATGCCACACATCACACCAAGCTTTGCAAGCTAAGAGCCGATAGCGTCGTCCTAAGCAATACTCCCCAGGAGCTGGGGAACTGGGAGCTGCTGGGCCCAGCCTGGGGCACACTGACCCTGTGCAGGATCCACAGACTGCCCTGGGAGCTGTGCTGCTCTCAGTACAAAGCAGGAAAAAACTTAATTTTCTCTCAGTTTCCACAAAGAATCTGGACATCACAGAAAATTAAACTGCCCAAGTATAGGAGCAGAGGAATCCCTTCACCCCTTTAAATAGTAAAATAATCTACATATTCACTACAGATCTGATTCTCTTTAGTATCACTAAATCTCTTCCTGAAAGTAATTGCTGAATGAATGTTAAATGTGTTATCTTAGCAACCTCTGGCAGGAGATGCTATTTGATTTCATCTCTGAGTTACAGATTGCAGCATAGGAATATTGTTTACCTTTTAAGAAGCAACACCAGTGAAGTAAAGAATCAATCAAAAACAGATCTAAGGAAGCACTCATTTCACGTAGAGGATTTGTGGCTGGATGAGAAGGCTAGACACCGAGCACCTGAACAGTGAGCTAACAGTACTGCAGATAAAAACCAACAAACAGATTAGATGTGATGGATCAGATTAGATGCTGTTAAAGCATTAGCCTACTGTGCATGTTATAATATACCTAGGAAAAGACAGTGGCCTGATGACTTATTCCCCTGGCTTCCCAAGCAGTTGTGCCACACTGAGCAGACACTGCAGCAGTGAGCATTGGGAAGAACAAGACATAATCAAATAATTTGTTTCCTACATTGCTCTTTCCCACCAATTTTTTCTGACATTAAAAATGTTGTGTCCAGCTGCTGCTGGATCTGGGTGAAACTGACACCTAAGACTTCTACACCCTTCAGTTTCAGATGAACTAACTCTATTAGAGCACCTGAAGGCCCCGCTAGGAAGAGAGCCTTTCTGTCACTCATCTGATCTTCCTCTTGCCACATC
Source organism: Bucco capensis (assembly GCA_013396975.1). Lineage (NCBI taxonomy): Eukaryota > Metazoa > Chordata > Aves > Piciformes > Bucconidae > Bucco > Bucco capensis. The sequence goes on along the minus strand of VWZO01022439.1, from coordinate 1,166,327 downwards.
CCAAGAGAACCTATTTCCAGGACTCCCCCGAGGTATCAGTGAAGCAGGCTTTCATGGCCACTAACCTTCCCCCCAGGAAGTGCAGTTAGCAGGTCATTAGCCCATGCCTTTGAAAGGTATTCACATTCCAGAGCAGCAGAGGCATAAGGAAAAACACAGTAACTGTTACTCAAATGGTTCCCTATCCCTGGCCCCTCCGAGCAGGCAGACAGCAGAACTCAGAAGCAGAGGCAAGAACATGCATTTTCATCATTGGCAGTGGAGCAGCAAAAGCTATGTGAGGTGGGCTCAAGCAGAAAGCACGATGCAGCACCCTTTTTTCCTCATGGGAACCACTCTCACTTCAAAATAGGTAAGACCAACATGTCAGGTTACTGTGGAAGAGGTCTGCAGAGCTGGGCAAGGGAAAGAAAGTGACATGCAGGACAGAGCAGATGTGCAGCTGATGTTGCAAGTGTGGACATGGAAAGGAGAAGGAGAATGGCGTGCCATTTCGCAGAGGACACCACATCAGCATTAAAGTGGCCCTTGTTTAGTGTGTTACATTCCAGTTAGTGCCAGGCAGAACTGCCCTCTCAGCTACCTGAAGCAGCTCTTGCAGGACTCCCACAGCAAAGGGGATAGCTTTGCTTATGGACACAAGCACCTATTTAGTACCTCTGTACAGAAACATTTGGACATCAGTTAGTGGGCAATACATGCTCAACTGCTACCAGCTCCTGGCCCAAAAAGGAGAGATGAAAGAGTCAGATGATTTCCCAGTCCCTTCTCTTGAGTAATAAGGAGAGCTTGACACGGCTAGGCCCTTCTGTACTGCGTGGCAAGGTACCCAGGGAAAGGGAATCTCCATGGGTGGAAAGGGTAGGGGCCTTGTGTGCACGAAAGCACTAACATCAGGAGAGCAAAGTGATTTCCAATCAGTGCAAGGCTGCAGCAAAGCAGGAACCCCCTCTGCTATACAAGCTGAGACTGAGAGCAGTAGAATGCAGATTAACCACTTGGTTGCCGCTTACCATGCCAGGTACACTGGGCTAAAGGCACCTCCATCCAGTGCTGCCCGACGTGCCAGGGACATCCCATGATGTTCCATTGAAATCACAACAGGCCATCAATAGAACGTGGCTGCACGGATGCAGAATGGAGAACCAGCAGGGACGCTGTTAAATGCAATTAAGAAACTGCAATCAAAATTGAAAGGTACATTTTAAATGGGCACCTGCCTTACATAGGTAACTGCTAGCTCGACCTCCCCTCCACCCAGCTCCCCAGGACTGCTGAGCTGTGGCAGAAACCGAGCAGAAACTCTGCAAGTTTCTTGACTGCTCTCTCTGCCCACCTCCATTCAGGACTCCCAACAGCACTGAGCTTCAAGGGGACCACTCTGTATGCATCGAAGAACAGCAGATACCAGGCTATCTGCACCAGCTTCCTTCTGCCCAGGAGTTCAGGCAAATAAACACCACCACACAGAAATGCCTCTAGGACAAGAGAAGCCTGGCACCAGAGCTTCACGATCTCCTTCCCCACACAGTACAGGCAATGGAAGAAACACTTCAATGCTGATCCTCTGCATTGTCTCCATTTCCCTATCCCCCTTGAGATCCTGCTCTTCAACAGATGTTATGGCACTGAGCCAGCTTGGCTCCTCTGGCTTTTGTCACATCTACACACTTGGAGACTGGAGATCAAGTTGGTTCATGGTGAGCTGCAGCTGGCACGAGTGTCGCAAACTTAAGATCCACCCTTCCCTGCCCAAAGCAAAAAGCAACAACATCCTTCCCATGTCAGGGAGAGGCACATCCCACAGGTACACTCAGCTGTAGAGCCTAGGGTATCCTCTGCAGTGCACATCCTCCTTCCCCAAGTCCCTGTAATCAGCTCCAGCAGGATTACTGAGGATAGTCTCAGGGTAGATAACTAAGCACTCATCCCTCTCTAGAAGTGGGGATGCTGTCCCAGAAAGAAAAAACAACATACCAAACACACACACACACACAAGAAGAACATAAATAAGCCTGCAGCCTTCCCAGGGATTGAAAATGTTTTCAGACCCTCCTGGTAAAGTGAAACTTCTGCATAGCTCTTGTCACATTGATGCCTTCCTGTCTCCAGCTGTGCTGCAGGAGATAGAAATCTTACATTTAGAAAGTTAGACAAATACTGATTAAGATTTCGACCTTAAAAGATAAAAAGCCAAATGAAGGAGACTTAGAATAATTCATGTAGTTGGATGAGAGGTAGCAGAAAGGAGAAAACTGGCCTGGGAAACGGACAGCATTGTCGTGAAAAGGACACCGAGTATCAGGAGACAGTTCTGCTTTCTTCCTGGACGTGTGCTGGGCTCAGGCCCAGGACAGTGTTCCCATCATTTCCACCTGCATTTTTATCCCCACAGTTGTGTAACTACATCCCTTTCAGCCATTAAACCAGTAACAGGTCTTTTGAATTCAGATTGCCCTGTTTTGACTGCTGTGGACAGAAGACTTTTAAATCTTGTCAATATAATGAAGAAGGGAAATATAAGTAAGTGGTTGCTTTTGCTTACTGATCTGGGCTCTGCTGAGCAAGGAGCTGAGCTAGTCTGAATGGACCACTGCCAGTGTGAGCAGGCCAACCCACACTTAAATAACATGCAACTTGAAGCATAACAGGCCAGAGACCCACAGATTTGGAGCTCCCCCTCAAGAGATCACACACTCAAGACCCAAACAAGTAACATTCTACTGGCTGCATCTGTCAGCATCAGGACTCCAGCAAACCCTCAGCAACACCATCAGTACTTAGTTTAAGCAAGGCTGAATGCTGCTGAAAGGCATTTCTTGGACAGCAGCTCAAATGCAGATTCACACCCAGATTACAACAATTTGCTTCTTGCTACTGTGAAGCAAGAAGCTCTTCTCCATAGTTTTACTTCCCCTCTAGGGCAGAGATTAGCAGAGAACTGCTTAAAACAAAGGTGTTTCCTACTGTTAGAACATCACACTGCACTCAGAAATGAAGCTTCCTGCCAATTCCTAAACAGAGCCCTTGTATATTGTACATTTTTTTCTTTTCACTGCTGCCATGAAAGAGCCTAAGACTACCCAAGCCCTTTTAGTGGGAGAAGAGGAGAGGCATGGACATTGCTGATCTTGTCAAGCAGAGCCAGGCACTAAAAATTCCTGCATATCTGCAGAGCACAGTTGATCTGGGGAACACAGCAGTGGCACAAAACAAAGGCTCAGAAGCTAGTTTGCAGCAATAGATGTTGGTTTCTTCTGCAGCCCTGCAACAAGTGAGCAAGCCCAGTTCCAACTGCAGCTGCACTGGAAGTAGTAAAGGCAGCTCTGATGTCCTATGCTAATCTAAGGATTCCTTATTGCTCTAGAATACCCACATATTCAGTAGAGTAGTTCAGCCCCCACAGGAGGAAGGATACCCTCTGCCCATCCACCAGCCTAAGCCCCCTTTGGGATGCAAAATTATTCTGTTCCCAGCTACCTCTGAGCCTTGATGTACAGAACTCTCCCTTTACAATGCAAGAATTCAGGGCATGACTAAAGGATTGCTGCTACCTCCCAGCTCATTCTAGAGAGTTTTACACAAAATCAACACTCCATGAATTGCATGGAGTGAGAAGATGCTTCTGGTCCTACAAGCTTGGGCCTTGCCCTTCAATATGGGAGGGCACAGTTGGCAGGAGGTGCAGAGGGTGGCAGCTTCACGCTGAACATTGCTCTGGGGGCAGGAGCACACAGCACAGCAGAGAAGGAACATTGTGACTTTCCCAGCCCAGACTGTCTCACAGCACCCTCACACTGCAGCACTGCCTGGGGGCTCTGAGTCACCACAGGCAAGAGCTGATAGCCAGGTTGTGCAATGGAGCAATGCCAGAGCCAAATGCATGGCCCTTTCAACTGCCCCTGCAACTAGGGAGGCATCTCCAGCACTGGGATGAGGCCAACAGCTCTCATCATTTAACAGTGTTAAATTCACTAGCAACTGTGACTCAGACCCCCTTAGTTACAGGGTTAGTTAGAGCAAATAAGGCCTCAGAGTACTGGGAGAAATGGGAAAGGGTTTGATAAAGATCCTCCCAACTGGCCTGCTTATTTTCATGTCTTGTGTGGAGTCAGCAAGCTTTTCTGCAGTGAGAAGCAATGTGCACAGAAGCATCTGCATACAGAATAATGCTAATACCTAATAGAGCTCCACGCTGAGAGGTGCAGGAAGGACATGGGTGGTAATAGCCTTAGACCAAAATGTCATCTCTCACCACACACCAGATACCAGTGAGCACACAAACTTTACTGTCTCATTTTCTTCTTCAACACCAAATCCTATTTCCTTATCTCATCCCTACCTAGAGCTGCAGCAGCAGCAGTTCTCCTTAACATAAATAAACAATGCTTTAAATGCATCACCTTTTGCACTTTATCCACCTTTTCTTTCTTTTTCTGTCCCCAAGAACTGATAATGTACTCATCATTGTATTTCTCAGAAAGTCTCTAAGCTTCACTCCAGGAAAGTCTTTCAAGCAAACCACTGTTTAAGAGCTGGTCTTGGCAGTATCAGGACTGCACTGCATGCCAAACACCCCTCCAGATCTGCTGCTCAACTGATCACCCTGAACCCTCACATACTGGAGCTTTGCAGACACCAAAAAGTGCTTCTGCAGCTCTAAGCCTGGCAAATGAGAGGATGCCAGAAAGCCACTACTGGCTTGTAAAAGCAGAAGGCCTCTGCATTGCATCCAAATCTCTCCAAGCTGAAGATAGCCTAAAGGGACAGCAGTTTACTCTTTATTTCCTGAGCTGTGTCTCCTCAACCACTACTCTCCATTTAGAAAAGCTAGAAGGGGCAGAGCAAGGCAGAGGGGAAGGTACTTCTACCCAAGATTTGGTTTTGCAGAGGGGACTGGCAGCCTGTGCATGTGCTGCAACCCAGAGGCTCCTCAGGACAGGACCCCCAGAAGCATTTTATATTGAACCATAGACACACCCCAGAGCAAAGGAACCAGTGGCTCCCTGCAGCCCTTCCAGTTTGCTCAGCTTCTAAATCAACATTGCCAGAAGGCAAGGCATCACTGTAACAAATTAGCACCACTCACAGTTTGTTGAAGTTGCTGTTCCATTGTTTGTTTATTTAAAACACACACACAAACATCCCAAGCTTGCTCTCTGCTGCCATCACCCAAACTCCAGACCTGTCTGCTCAGAGAGAGAGGTAAGCAAAGGCAGTGGATTAAACCCATGCAGAGCAACAGTCACTGCGCTGGGACTCTGCTTGGGTTTTGCTCTGTCATTTCAAACAGAACAAAAGAATGCCCACACTATTCCGGCCTCAAAGATCAAGGTGTCAAAATCCTTATTTCAGCACTTGACTAGGAAAGTGTTGTTATAAAGAAAAGAAAGAGCCACAGGCTTGAAAGGAGCAGCACCAATAAAACTCTTAGTGCTAATGCTATTTATGAACATCCAAGGGATAATCTGCACCCCTTATCAGCCCACAAGATTATAAGATCTTTAAAATAGGAAACATCTCTTACTTCATAGAGCACTGTACAAGTTTACAAAGTGTAGTATCAGTGGTAATAAATAATTGTCAGAAGTCAAGCAAAGAGGTGGCTGTAAATCCTGAGAAAGTACTGCTCTTCCCTTTTTGTTCTGAGCTCTGGGGAGCAATAGTACAGATGTCTGGTGGTTCTGACATGGGTCACTCCTGTGCACCTGTCTCTCTTCACTTTAGGAGATAGCTGGGAAATGTGTTACACTTTTATTTACTCTGGAGAAATTGATGCTTTATCATGAGGTGGCCATGACAAAGGTGATTTTAAAGAGCAGATTGTTCTCCTTCCTCCAAATACAGTCTAATGAGCCAGCAATGATTCCTTTACACAGTGTTTCTCTCTGTAGGCACTTACTGCACACAGAGCACCCTGCAATCTGAGCAACAGCTCACCAGTTGCATCACGTAGCCTAGAGACAGCTTCCCTTTCATTTCTCTTGGTTTATAGGACATTAAACTCAGGGCTGCTGCAGGCATAGTTTAGACAACAGTAAAGTCAGCATCATCACTTCACACCCTTACATGCTTTCATTTAGTTATTTTTTTCATTTTAGAGAAATTCCTCTATTTTTATCAATGTTTGCCTCCTCTGGCTGCTGCCTCGTGCTGACAGCCAGCTGCATCACCCACAGCATCTCTGCTAGCCTGGGCTGGGTGTGGGTTTGGTTTATGGACAGGTGAACACCAGATAGCACACTTATCTCCACCAGCCTAATAACAGGGAAGGAAATGACTAGATTTTACACTCAGATTGAGACCTTTGCATAGAATTCTGTGGGTGCCAAAACAATGACAATTTTACTCTTCAGGTAACTCATGGTTTACCAAATGTTTAAATACTCCATCTTAAGTATTTCAAAAGCTAATCACTTCGCATTTGTCATTTAAAGAAATTGCCAAGCAATTTGTGCATTTATTTCCTGTCGGGAAAAAACAAACCCTCAAAGAGCAGAGCAGATCACCCTCCTTCTTTCAGCACTACTAAAACTATCTCACTGGTAATTGTCCTCCTCAAGATGGGTGTGGGGGAGTGAAATGCTGCAGCAGATTCTATTTATAGAAGACAACCTTGGGAAAAAACAGGAGGTACCAGAGAAACAGGCATGAGGGGTGAAGTTGTGACAGTACTGAAACTAACAGGAGACACAGGTGTACCAGGTGTCTGTGCCAGAGAGCTCCGAGAGCACAACTGTGGCCACACCTCCTGCACGATTTAGGTTTGGCTGGCAGGTTTCATAGGCACAGAGACAATTCACACATTTAAAAGGTTGAGTAAGAGTTAAAGAAACCACCACACACTAAAAGGCCATTTTAGAAGTCTGCTGGATCACTCCCCATAAAGCTCTCCCCTCTCAGCAAGGAAAGCAGTTAAAAACAAACATTAGAAAATTATTTAAAAATTTTTAAAACACCTCTGATACACAGGTGAAACAACTCAGCAGGTTTCTCCTAGAGAAACAGGATCAGAATGTGGCCAAAACAGTAATACATGTACAAACTGCTGCTAACAGCCACAACAAACACTGAGACTGCACCTTGGCCTGGAAGGGAAAAAGAGAATTCTTACATCCTTCCCACTTCCAGCAGTCTGCTAATAAAACAGCATCAGGAGACTCCCAGAGGACACAGAACGTGTGCTTAGTGAGGATATGTTAGCACTAAAACCTCTGCTGGCACTGTGCATTCCCAAACACCTGCATCTGGTATCTAGCTGCACTCAGGCCCTGGCCCTTGACTGCACATTATTCAGCCACACGCCGTTCTGTCAGAGAAGAGCTGAATCAATTGTAGCATTGTTGTGCCACAGTTCAAGTGCTCCAAAGCACACACATCCTGAGGCTCAGCAGCTTGAGGGAAGATATGCCTCACCAGCCATAGGGATGGTCTGATGCCATCCAGCTCTCTCTGACCCAGCAAGTCAGTGCATCTAGGGTTTATCTATTCCCTTCTCTAGGCATTTTCTTGGCAGGCACCTTACTCAAAGAATATCTTTTAACAGCAGGAAAGCCACCCCAAAATCCAAAACCAAATAATAGTTAACTTCTGTAAAGAACCTGAATAAATGGTGTAGGTGGCATCCTTCTCCTCATAACGTATCCTCCATCATGAATGCTTTCACACACCTGCTTTCTCTGCTACCCCAGTGAAAGAAGCCTGACAATAATCCCAAATCCTCAGACCCCTCCAGGAGCAGTCCCTGCACACCCAGACCCACCCCAGCCAATTAAAGCATTAAGCAGGGTCTGTACTGTAACAGCCAGTTCAGTCTTGTGCAGGCAAGAAAGAGCAGGGACCTGCCTGTAGAGAAATGAGGAAGTATATAGCAATTCATCAAATTGATTGAATCCAGCCAGCTGCAGTGAGAATGCTGGCCCAGGCAGAGACAGTCCCAGCAGTATGCATTTGCCTAGAAACAGGCAAGGTGCTTTGGCACAGCTACTGCATCCTTTGGAAGTTAGTTTTGACATGTTGGGAAAGGACTTGGATTTTCCAGCTGCTCTCTAAGCAGGAGGCAATTGAGCAAGCACACCCAAGACTTGCAGCAGACACCACTCTCAAATTTGTCTTCATTATGTTCTAATTTTCACACAACTTTCTATTACTTGCAATAGCCAGAAGAAAAGTGCTGATGGAATTTTTGCTGTTTCTAAAAGCAGAGGGAAGGTCAGGGAAGCAGAGTTCTGCATCAGTGGTTCTTTCTCTAGCAGCAGCCATCCAGAGTGCTGGGCTGGGGGCTACTGCTCACATTTTCCCTGTTATTCTTGAGCCAACGAATCCAAGAGAGGTGCCAGGTTTGGTGGGTTTCAAACCAAAAGGTGTATGAGAAGGGGATTATTCTGTGTTTTTAAAGACTGTTATTCACATCAGTGAAATTGCTGAGAAAACAAACTCTGCTTTGCCATCTTGCAAATATTACTTCTTGCCGCAAGAAGAGACTCAGTCACTGGGAGATATGCAGAGCTCCAGACAGGGCTAACAACTGTGCTGAAATCCACTGAGGTGCCCACAAATGACTGAGGAGTTCGGGTCTTTCTATGGGAATTTTTTAGCCATGCTAGCTTTCTTTACATGTATTTTTTGTTATTTGTATAAAACTTTCATTATAGCAGACACAAGTATACTTGTTAGAAGATCTGTAAATACACCAGAACTTCAGAAAGCAGTCCCAACCCTGACCACCCATCTCTCATGTGAAAGAAAGCTTATCACAATCCACTTCATTTCCTGGGAAGTGTGAAGAGGCTTTTTTGTACCTTTGTTTTTTAATTGATCATAGTATTTGAAGGACTTAGTGAGGAATCTAAAAATCTGCAGAAGGGTTTGTTGGAAGGGGACTAGAAAGAGAAAAGCCTCCGAAAACCAACCCCACTCCCTCCAAACACAGGGTTTGTTCCTTTGCTGCACGCGCACACTGATGTCTTTTTGCTTCCCCATGAGAGAAACCAATCCTGAAGATCTGGCATGAAAGGCCTGTAAGACACTGCACTTAGCTGGACACATGGTGAGGTGATGCTGGGAAGCAAAGCAGCAGATGATATTCTATGGGAATAACAACAACATTCCCTGAAGTTCCCCTTGGATACGTGTCAGCATGTGGGAATGACAGATTAAGATTATTTGCATTTCCCTGTCAGATGCCAAGATATCAAAGCTGGCACACTAAGGTGCTCTGGCATTCCTTGAAGGGAGTCTCCAGCCATCAGCACTGCATGTCTACAGAGCTTCTCTGCTTGCAAGGATCTCTCTCATCTCTCTCTAATAGCACATGCATTTTTAATTTGTTTAACTCTGTGATCTAGGTTAGTGCTCATACAAGTGCAGGATTAACAGCCACAGCATAGCCCATGCAGCTGGGCAAGCTCTGCTGACACATCCCTGCCAACACAGTCCAAACTGATCCTGCACTGTGTTCTCCTCCCCACACACGGGAAATGGCAGGCGGTAGTGCCACAGTGCCAACTACCTCAGGCAACATCTAGGAGCAAAGAAGTGTCATGCTTTTACCTCTTCCTCAGAGGCCATCACAGAGCATTCTGATCTTTGCACACACCTGAGCAATTAGAGTGCAGGACTGAATCCTGTCAGACATGAGGCTTAAAGTAAGATGTAGCACTTCTGCATCACTGCCCTCTACAACAGGCTTCAGTGCTTCATGTTTCCTTTCTTTAAAGCCAGCATTAATATTGCCAGGGGTACATTATTCCCTATTATTTTCCCAGTTGGAAAGAAAAAACAACACAACAACAAATAAACCACCAAACACCAAAACCAAACAAAACCCCTCCAAAACCAACCAACCAAAACAACAAAACCGAAGCACAAAAAACCCAGATTCATCACTAGAGATGATGAGGCATCATGATCTGTTTTAGCCCATCCAAGCCAGGGCCACCACTGTAAAGGTTAGGTCTTGCCCTCTTCCTGCATCAGCCCTTGTCTGGCTCAGCCTTACAGCCTCCTGCTTTTCAGGGGTAGTGCAGGCAGGAAAGCATAGCCAAGGACCAGGCACACTCATCAGCAAAGCTGGCTGTAAAGCCAAATCCCCTGTGTCAGAGGTCACAGGAATAACTGAGGATTGTGCTTCAAACTCCACAACATCCTCCCGTCCCCAGGAGGCTCCTGGCAATAGGTGAAGGATGGTGATGAGACAGAGGAACAAGGAAGAAAGATCTTGCAGATGATTGCTGACAGTGCGTGGTGCATGTACAATAACACGACAGAGCAAAGCAGCACTCGGACCAGGAGGAGCTTCTCTCCTGGAGAGGGAAGGAGGGACAGAAGTGAATCCTCCTTGCTTGGCCTGTGGGCCTGAAATTCTCCTGACACCACAGAAGTGACATCAGAAGCGACATCAATGCCTACTACTTGAGATGCTTCCACTTTGTGACCATCTTCATTTCTAGATGCTTAATAGTTGTTGACTTCCTCCTTTGGAATTTTATATCAGCCCAGCAAGAATGAAAGTTTAGATGTTCTCCCAAAAGTGCCCCAAATGCATCAGAAACTGCGATCTGCTGCAGGGCTGCAGGATGTTGGCTCAGCAGATTCAGTGGGTAACAAGGTGTAATAAGTGTTTCTGCCTGGACTTGCCAGAAGACCTTAATGCAAATACAACTGCAGGAAAATTCAGGTGGACTCTAGTGGCTGCCTCCCCCTCAGGGTTTTTCTTTTTCTTCAGTCTTGATGGAATTCATTACAGTTGCATTGAAACTGAGGTTGTGATTTAAATTTCCCAAAGCAGGCAGGGCAGGTTTGAAAGCCTGAGATATCAGAGCTGGTGTGCTTTCCTGAAGAACTGGGGTAGGTGCAGAGCCTTGCCCAAGGGGTCCTGGTTGGTCCCCTCACCCCCCTGACATGTGTGCTGTCATATCTCCCTGGCAGGGGAGCAGGCTTGCTCCTTGCAACCAGGCAGCCCCACATTCAAGCATGCCAGTACTTCCCTTGAAGGTATTTACAGTTTACTTTTTAGTGGTACTTTAAGTTCAAAGGGGCTAGTAAAGCCCCATTAAGCCATTTACATCAAACTGGTTAGTTAATTATCCTGTTGCAGGCTTTAAATTAGCAATTTATAACCCCTTCCCCAGAGATGCCAGTGTTTGGAAACAACTCAGCTGGGACATTTTGCAGGGTGCAGTTAAGGAATAGTAACCCAAAAAAACAACACAAACCCACAACACTAAACCCAACCACACCCCCAAAAAAGCTCCAGAATAAATCCGTTCAGTTTTTGGTTGGAAATTGATTAACTCTGGGAGAATCCAGCTGATAGAGGGGTGAGAGAGAGCCTACCATTACCAGCCAGCAAGGACAGTGCGGGCATGTCTACCCTAGGCTGTGTCTGTGCAGCAGAATGAGGTGAAGTACAGAGATACAAAGCCTGGGCAGCACCACAGCTGGATGAGGATGGTGCTTCCCTTGCAATGAGGCATTCTGCTTCTCAGCATCACAAGCAAAGGATCATACATAAGGAAGTTTAAGAGAAAATGTCAATTCTATTTGAAAGACCAGACAGATGGAATCAAGTTACATGACAGACCCTGTGATTTTTTTCTCCATCTTAATACATCCCCTTTCAATGGCAAAAAAAATTAAAATCTGCAGAACAAGTGTCATTAACTTAATGAAGAGAGATAATCTGAGCAAGTTAATGTCTGTATACTATGCAACCAGGGGATTTATTTTGCATTTGCCTGCTTTTTCTTCTATATGGACAGCAGTCATTTCACAAGAAGGGGACAGACAGGAAGAAGAGAGGGAAAGACACTCAGAGATTTCAAACCAAAGGGACAAAATATTTTTGTGCAAGATTTGGTAAGATGATATCACTTTTATGTGATTTACTGCTCCGAACTGTGAGACAGAGGCCTTATAATAAAAATACAGGTAAACACAACATAAAATCTAAATTATCTGAAGGCCTGAAAAACCCAGCCCCACACATAGATGACATTCTCCAGATTCTCTGCCCTTTCCTGGGAGCAGTTACACCCAAACCATCCCTCAGCCCAGAAGCTGTTCTCTCCTGCTAGTCACAATGCAATCACACACTAAGGTAAAGAAGTTCAAAGGCAAACCCTAGGCTGGGCTTTGAAAGAGCCTAGTGCTATCAGCCCCCGAGACTGCAGAATACTGGGGAATCCTCAAATCATGTTAAACTGGGGAGCAGGAAGCAAGCCAAACCCTCCTGGGGATGAGTCTTTCCATGCTCCACCAAACCCTTCTGCTTCCAAGGCACGCAGTGCCTGCCTCTGTGCCTGGAACAGGTGTGTCTCCCTAAATACCTCACATGGCACACTTGTGTCTCATGGATATAGCCCCGTGGGATTAGATTAGTCCCAGTGCATACCAGCTGTGGCTGCCCCAGCAGTATCCTGTAACTCCCTGCACAGGGGGAGCTGCTTTCCATAGCTTGCAGAGCCCCTTGCCACATGACTTGCTGGAGACAGACAGCGACCCTGCGGCTGCAGCCTCGGAGCACTTGTGCTCTGGGGGTGAACCAAATCAGGGACAAGCAAAAGACCTCCTCCAAGAGCAGGGCCCCTCCTGCATATGTGAAATAGACACTCTCAAGATCTCCTTTAAATAAAGAAAGATGCACAGCAACACTACCTGAGCAAAGTCCACTCATCCATTCTCAAGCAGCAAATGCTGACAGTGCACAAGGCAGATCAGAGCAGCACAGGATGAAGGAAGCACAAAGGAGGAAGGGTCTCATACATCTCTTAAGTCAATGCAGGAAGAGACACTCTGGCAATTTCAACCTAATTCTTCACTAAGCCTTCTAGGATACTAGCTAGCTGCTGGCCTAAGCAGCTGAAAGAGCCAACAAGAAGATTTTTGGGGCAGCAAATGCATTAATGCCATTTTATGTGTTATATCTTCGTGACTGGCACAGATAATATAAGATGAGCTACTTGGTTCAGCTATAGCTCTGCATCACAATACAAAGGTGATTCTGCAGCATGAAAAACTGCCCCATGCTATCCATGGCATGAAAGGCATCTTGTAGTAGTTACCAGGGACCCAGATGGGTGTGAGAAGCTGCTGCACAGATCAATCTTAATGAAAAGTCTAATTTGTGAGGTATCTACCACATCCATAAGTTATTCCCACTGGTTAATCACCTTAGATATCCAAGTCTGAGCACACATCAGGTTTATCTGCTCATTCCTACAGTAGGAATGAGCTCTAGGCATCCCAAGCAGCTGTCAAGGATGAAGGCAGTGCCAAGCTAAATGTTCTTGAAGTGGCTTAGGTAGAACTTTTTCAGTCCACCTCTGCTTTATAGCCCCTGGAGGGCTGGGTGATAGAGTGAGTTGAGTGAACCCAACCCATCAGTCCAGCCCAAGTCAGCAAGCAAAGGGAAGTTCTCACATCCTCTACACCACAGTCATCTGTTCATCTCACTGCCCATCTCTGTTCAAATGAATCCAGAATCAGGCCAATCCATGATACCTCATTTTCCAACAAAGCTGCAGGACCCCAAAGCTCCCAAATCCATCTACCCCCAGAAACATGTACACTCCTTACTACTGACATTTCTCATTCTCAAGAGGTCTCAAACCCATAGAAATCACCATTAACCAGCAGGTGAACTCTTACTCTTCAACCAACTATTTACTAAACTGGATCTCTGATTACCAGGCAAACATCTGTTCCCAGACACCAGGAGTGTAAATGTTGAACAGTCTCCTGTAACCAAGCATCTTTATGTTTTCTCTACTTTCTGCCAGCTGCAGTGTTAGTGACTTCCTGGCCAGTTAGCAGCCAGCCTAGTAAGAGCACAGAACTTGACACATTTGTCAGGAGATCTCAGAATACAGACTGTCACTTCTTTCTTGAGCAGCTTGAAATCAAATCCCAAGAGCAGGTTTCTGTCCCCTGCAGACAGCAGAGGCCCAGCTGTATTTATAACAGGGCAATATACAGGATATGCACTTCCAGAAACCTTGATCATTACAGACAGACCTAATGCAGAAACAATTACTTAAGAAGCCATTTAAAGAAAATCACCACACTGAAGTACAGGAGTGCAATCATTCACTTCATTTGGCCATGAACAACAAGGTCAGACTTTGGTAAAACTAGGCTTCCTTCAGAGCAAGCTCTCCCTACCCCAGACAGAGTGGGTGTTCCACAGGGAGGGAGGGAGCAGCACACACATTTTCTCTGAAGGCTCAGAAAGTCTGAACTTCTAGGTGAGAGCAAAGCAAAACAATTCATTTCCAGTTGGAGTAGTGAGAACAGAGCTGTCAGTTAGCCTCTGCACAGGCCTCCATCCAAATGCTCAACTCCCACTCTTGCCAGTACTTGCAAGCATTTAATCCAACTGAGGTTCTTCAGCCACCTTCAGCTGTTTTGTGACATGCCTGTCTTGGGGCATAAAATCCTAGAGAGCATCTCCTCCAATCAAATGCATCCATTAGATCACTGAAGGACTTTTATGGGGGAAAATGGCAAAATCCCAGCTGTCATTAAGAAGAAAATGACTGCCCCAGTGCCTAGCAGCGATTACCCAGAGGGCTGTCCTGTTTTATTGAGGAACCAGGCTCATCATTAAGCTGTTTTTTTCTTAACATATAAACAAATCATTGGAAAGTTTTACCCAATTTTAACTAGTGGAATTTCAGAGTTCAAATAAATTACAAGCTACTTCTTTAACAACAGAAAATCTGGTTGTGTTGAAGGGATAAAGCCAGTCAAACCTCTTTGCTCCTTGCTATAAACATCAGTCTTGCTGGAGCAGGGGAGAAGCAAGCACAGAGAGTAGAACTACACATCCTTTCTTTAAAAGGAAGATGACTTGGTACCTCAGAAATAGTCTAGTAAGAACACTAATTTACCTTACCTAATGAAGTTCCTTGTCCAGTACTAGTCTTTCAGTATCATTTCAGCCTCCTCAAAGAGCAATTTAAAAAATACTGTAGGGGTTTGATGTTTAAACAAGCTTTTCCAGCAATTACTTGCTAATAGCAACCAGAGGCACCAAGTAAGAAGCAGGACTCATCAACCAAAGCAATTTATAGTTGCAATATGTAGAGCCAGGCAGAGGATTTGAAGGGAAGGAAAGTGCTGAGGGCAGGGAGAAGGAGGAGGATTAAAAACCACAAGTAAGATTGCTCGTATATCCAACATCTAAAAATGGGAATCAAAGCCAATGCCATGTACAAAAGCCCTCTGGAAACACATAGTGTTAAAAAAAAATGAGTCATGACTTCCTTGTTTGCCCAATCAGATCAGACCCAGCAGCTTTCCTGCAGCCTCTTGCTACCCCTTTGGCAGCTTTGTGCCCTCAAGTACTCAGGTGTGCTAGGCACTGACAGCTGACAGGTACAAACTCATTTGCCCCAGGGCTGCCTGGCATGTGAACTCAGAAGGGCTCTGTGAGCTGCGAGAGAAATCTCCCAACAGAAGAAAGAAATTCTCCCTGTTTTGTCTAGAAAAGCCTCCTGTACCCTCCTCCAGAGAGCTGAGCTGTGTTGTTGGTAAGGTGCGTTCCTCACGCTCGTGCTGCAGTCCACACTCCTCCTCAGGGCAGGGTAATGCCACGCTGCAGCAAGCTTGCTTCCTCCCAGGTTCACATGGAAGCATTCCAAGCTACTCAGCTTCTGACAGCTCTCCAACTGCTCTTCCACGCTGTACTGCTTTCCATTACATTGCCTTCCCTGCCAGGAGGCACTGCTGTATTACAGTACAAGCAGCTAGCAAAACGTAAAGCTGATCTTTTCACTTCCCAAATACTAACTGACTGTTGCCACTGCAGTCACAGCTCTACACCCTGCTCTCTATTAGATGCATATACAAGAGATGTTAGTACCTTGTTTCCTTTTCAGCCTCCTTTTCTCCTGTCATGCTCCCCAGTCCATCCTCAGCTTCCAGCCCAAGGTGTCACTACTATAGAGTTAAAACGCCTCTGCCAGCTCATTAGGTGCAGTAGCAGGCAACTCCACTGACTGTAGCACCCAACACAGAAAGTGAGGAAAATCACTAGAAACACTGTAGTGACTCACAGCTTTAGTAACAAGCTCAGCTTTTTGTTAAGTCAGAATCTTAACAAAGCAAGCAGGCTACAGAGGTATTTTATAACACACGTTTTTAATGTATTAGGAGGAACTAGTCTCCTAATTCTCTTCATTTCAGTGTGCTTTCCATTACTTGTGGGCTGCAAAGCAAAACTAGTTCCCTACACTGCACTGCACTGTAGCTGGTTTCTAGTTCTGAACTATAAAAATAGACAAAAAAGCAGAGGTCTAGCTCTGTCTGTTCTTCAGGAGTAGCGAGAACAGCACCCCTTCCTCCCAGAAAATAGCAGGGCTGTGAGGGAGAGGAAGAGCAGTGAAATAGAGTACAGGCAGTCTTGCAGTCCTTTCCCTTCTTATAGCCTATGCAATTGTTAAGGATCTCCTGATCCAGAGGCTGCATCCAGGCTATCACTTTTAATAAGAACTTATCTATCCTGCATTGATTTCTCAATCTGTTTAGACTTCTGCTATCCATAACATCCTTTGGCAAGGAGTTTCACGTGGTAACTGCTGCTTGACAGAGTGCCTCCTCTCTGCCTCCTTTGAATCAATTTAGTTAACACAGGAAGCGTGAAGAATTACTCCCTACTCCCCTTCCCCACCCCATTCATCACAGCACACAACATCTGCAGCTTCTGTCATCAGTCATCTCTGGCAAAGAGAGAAATCACATTGACTGACTTGTGACCCATCTTTGATGGTCTTCTCCAGACGTTCCCTGGCCCTCCCACTACCTTCCAGAGGTGTAATCAGAACTGCAGAGTGTTCAAGATACTGGCACACTATGAATTTACACAGTAGCACACTGATGGCTTCTGTTTGGTTTACTAGCTTAGGTAAACATTCAGAGTTTGTTGATTGTTCAGGCAGTGCAACATTTCCTCCCATTTGGCCATCAGTCTCTCTGCAAGAACTCTAAGGACTCAGTTCACATACTGCTTTTAAGTAGTCTGCTGAGGTGACAGGTGAAATTTTTCATCTCCCTACAGCTGCTGCCACAGATCTATCAGTCTCTTTTTATACAACCGAAGGCAGCTAAACTCACAACTTTCAAACCCCTACCACTTTCTCCTCCCACCAAAAGCATGGCAGCTTGCAGCCCCTTGCAGCTCACAGCTACTGTCTCTCACTTGACACCTGATGAGAAGTGCACAAACCAGAGGAGCAGAAGTATATGGTTCTCCTCAACAAGCAGGAGGAAGCACTGTTGCATTAAAAGCTATGCTGACCAACCAAGGAAACTTTGTTAGGCTTACCCCAGTGAACAGGCCACTCTCAGGTATCCCTATGTAACGGGTGACTGTCCTGAAGGATCAGTCAGACTTGGCACCGTGATGCACAGTTCCCTACCCTGCCTCATGAGACCCTGCTAATCCCAAGAGATGTGCTTCACCAAATATAGCTGCTCTGTATAATTGCTTGGCTTATCTTCCCTCTCTTAGCTAAACCACTGTGGTTCCAGAAGCCCTTAAAATTAATGATAGATATGCTGGCAGATTAAAATCCATCTACCTATGTCGTGCTATGTGCATCACTTGTTCCTTACAGCACTGCCAGTCACAGTGCTCAGCTGCAGGTTCTCTGTGCTTCTTAGTAGCAGCTCAAATACTGCCACATTTGCAAAGGGTGGGAGAAACATCAGAGCAGTTTGTCTGACCTCAATTTCAGAATTTCTGGGAGGCAGTTGTAACACACCATGAGAGAGAGAACAAAACATGAAGTTGTAACACTGCATCTCAGCACACCTGAGCAGAAAACCGAGCAGGTAATCTGAGCAAATGCAGACTCCTGTGAACATGTGGTTAACAGCAGATTAAGACAGCTTAACAAAATAACAGCGGACACACTTTACTTCCACAGTTATAAACCCCTGAATTTGAATGAGCAAACTACAGAAATAACAACCTTTGTATGTCAACAAAACTCTACTGCTGCCCACAAGCCTAAGACAGCATGCAAAAGCTGGGTGAATAACCTAAGCCAGTTCAGCACACTGAAATCTAAACCTTCCTTCTGGATATCTCATTTTCTGAACATTTTGCATACAGTGCCTGCAAAATGGTTGAGAAATCCCACCCAATCTCTTGCTGGAGCTCTGACATAAAGGCATTTCAGAAAGTCAGCCAGAGACCTGCCCACACCTAGCACCACTACTTGCCAAGGCTACAATAAGAAAAGGTTGCACTTAAAAGTTTTGCATTCAGCCTTAAATGTTAGCTGACTCAAGATTCTCTTCTGAAATACACAATGTATATACAATATAAATACACTCATACCCCACACATATATAAATCATTTCTCATATTTCCTCCTACTCTGACTGTTCCTGAAGTGCTGAACCTGAGAGCTCCTGTGTTGCAAAACACAGCCATCCAACCAGGGCTCAGAACCAGCTAGAGAGAACACAACACTCTGCTCACAAGGAGCAGAAAAGTTACCACTGAAAGGCAGTTCTGTTAATCTGGTCCTCTCTCAGTTGAGACTAGAGGCTTTCTGTTCACCTGGTTATCTTCTGCATTTATCCTGCCATTGTTGCAGAAACAGAACTATTGCTGGTGAGGAAAAGTTACCCAGAGCAAAGGAATGGGCTCTTCTTCTAAGCCACATGATGGAAAGGGGACAATGGAGGAATTTACTTTGCCATTTGAGAAGAGCACTTCTTATCATCTAGGACATTTGCATTTGCCCAGCTCTTGGTTTAATGACTAAGGGAATCAGATCTTCCAGAGCATATTGCAAATAACTGCAAAGATTTGCCCTCTGAAACAGCTATACATGGTGCTCTTTCCATAGCCACTGCCTACAAGTAACCTCAAGTCTCAAGTGATCATCTGACAGAGCTGAAGTGGACAGAGATCAAGGCCTAGCCAACTTGACTCTGCAAGGAAAAAGTTGGACAGCACAAAGCTGAAAATCTTGGAGAAGCTTTGCAGTGGCTTCACTATGTTCAACTTTCCCTCAAATGTTCTCCAGATTTTCTAGCAAGCTGGTCATTTTCCTGCTATATCAAATTTCTTGATATCTACCTGGGAGAAAATTTAGTTAATGCATTAACAGTATTTGCATGGCGTAGAGTCTCTGATTCTGTATTTCTTTGTGTTGTGAAAACATGAAGTGAAGAGGTGAAGAAACTTGCCCCAAAGGCAAAATGGCAGCTGCAGAGCTGAGGGGAGACCCCGATCTTCACACCTTTAACTTCTTGTCACTTTGCAACTAAAGCAAAGCATAGCTAACAGGCAGTTAGATGAATGACCAACCTGCCCAGGGATCTGGCTTCAACCACTTCAGCTAAAGCTGCTCCTTACAGTCAGCAGCAGAATCACATCCATCTCCTCTCGGGCAAGCCCTGAGAGCCACCTGGCAGACACAGGCTGGTCATACACTATCCATGATCTATCCGTGGGCTTAGGCAGAAAGCAGTATCCAAGGTACTATCAAGGCAACATCTAAATGCAAGTATCAGAGCACTTCACAGACAAAAAGGTCTTTCCCCCAGGCTGTTTCAAATTTGCATGTTCCTGTGTAGCAGGGAAGATAGCAGCAATGGTGATTCATTAAGATAATGATTTAAGTAGGAGGCTTAAGAAAGTCAGGGTGGATTAACATCCACAGGGCTGCAGTTGGAGGTTCTCCACTCCAGGCTGGTACCTTCCCTTTGAAGGGAAGGGATGGATTCCAGAAGCCAGGAGAAGTATGAATTAAAGAGCAACTCTATCAGAACTCCAATGCATTAAAGCACCACCTCAGCTCCAGCCCATCCTCCTTGGCAAGGTCAAGCACAACATTTTATGCTGCAGGAAAATTTTCAAGGCCTTATAAATTATTTTTTCCTTTATTTGATTAGTTTGTTAGTGTAGGTTGTCCTCAAAAAAAGACTGTACAAATTTCTTTTAAACTAATTTTCTCTCCACCTTAGAAACAATACATGGTTTCCTCCAGCCAACTCTTTCCCCACTATTGAATAATGAGATGGGTTTGATAAATTGATTGCTCCCTGCATAATAATGTCAATATACACACTGAAAACAAGCACACAAGTCCTTTCCACACCCCAACAGTTAATCAATTTGTTATCAGTTACCAGCTGAAACATGCATTCTGTCCATAACACGGGGTAACAGGCTGACAGAGAGCCCCTCATGCAGCAGTTCTGATACCATACTTGCTGTTGCCTTCTGTGAGAGATGCACAGGCAACCAGTTTGCTCCTCTGCTCTCTCCTAGTAGCTGCACCAGGGCATCCCAGGGTCCACTGCCCCACTCACCGCTAGCTGTGCTTGGGCTGAACGTCCTCTAGGCACTCTATCCCATGCTGGGTCAGTACACAATAGCTTCCTAGAATGCAATTACAGACAGAGTAAGGGTTTGTCTTAGCATGGTTTGTTCCAGAACAGCTACTCCTTATTAACTATTCCCAATCACCTTGTTGTTAGGATGAAGTTCACTGGGAGTAGCTCTTCCCCTCAGATTTGTAACTTACCTTGGTCCCAGTTAATGACCCTGTTTAGATGAGCCCTTAGCACAGCATCATACCATCAGAGCAATGGCTACAGCAACAAAAATAGACTCAGAGTTGCAGTGAAAGCAGAGCTGCTGCACTGACACAGCTCACCTGAGTCTGTTAGAACAGGATCAAGAAATATGTAAGAAAGCCCAGTTATTCCTGTACTGTTAGATCTCATCAGTACTGCATGTGACATTTTGTGCTTTACAAGTCTCTAGCTGTAAAGCATATTCAAACTTGGTTTATTCCTTAGATACATGGAGACCTTAACAGCAGGGAAATTCTGAGTTCTGGAGCTTCTTTGTTTATGAAGTTCTTAGCTTGCAAGATTTCTCATCCAAAAAGGGCTGAGAAAGTACCTGGCACATCTTGGGTGCTTACTGAATACATTACATAAATCAAACATTTTATGATAGAATTCCACTCCCCCACACCAGGCAGATGTAGATGCAAGTTAGAGAGGCTTGGAAAATTGCTCTAAAATTGATTTTGATCCTGTTTTCCCCAAAGGAAAAAAATTCTGTGTGGGTTGAGACAAAATATGGCAAACTTCAGCTTTCATGAAAAGAGAAATGGAGGAAAGACAGAACCCAAAACTGAACTTCACATTCAGAGTGCATAATTTCCATTCTTTACAGTGTTCCAGGCATTCCTGAGTGAAGTGGAAGTGTTGTTTTCCTTGGGCTCATCACACTTGCAGAGAAAAGTGCCAGATAGCTTAATGCTGGAGTCTTCTAGCCTGCTCAGGGGAAATCACAGACCACAGAGAAGGCTCTTTGGTTGATTTTAAACTCTTGAGAGTATAGAAAAGCTAGGACCCAACATAGCTGAGGCTACCTGTCATGCAACTGGCATGAGAGTTAGACACTTCCCGAGTCCTGCAGCACAGAACTCTGAGAAACATCTTGAACACCTACAACTAAAATCTATACAGAGCCATCTCGTGTTGCATGTGTTACAGGGAGAGAACAGAAAGGTTGCTTGTAGGCTGCTAAGAGGATGACTTGGTTTGGTATACCTGACTGGTGGTTGAACAGCACCATCTACATGATTTACCAAGGCAGCTGGGTTCTGGTGGGGTGCTTGGGGCACTTTCAGTAGAGGTAGTGCAGTCATTTCAAAGGACAACACTGACACCTCAACAGAGCTGACAAAGACAGCACAGAACTCAGTGTTTTGGGGCAGCATTCAACTGCTAGACCTGCACAACTATTCGTTGTGTCCCTGCAGCTCCTTCTTCATAGCATCCCTCCCACATTCCCACTGCCAAGGCTGCTCCATCAGTACATGGAGTAAATCAGGGATCCTATGTCAGAAATCAGCAGATGCTCCAGCCTGCCATTACCTGGTGGCAGTATCTGTGTAACTATCAAGCCTCCCTTTGCATGCAGACATCCCAGTCCATGTATGTCATATTTTATAAGCAATTTTTATGGGTTCTTTTCCACATAAGAGAGAAAGGTAAAAGAGAGATGACAGAAAGGAGAAAGGGCAATTATAAACATACTCAAGTCAAACTGGGGGGAGGAGAAAAACCCCCAAAACAAAAAAACCCTGAAACCACTTCCAGTCTCTCTCTCCAACAAATTCCACACCCTCATGTTCTCTGGCAGCACTTCACAGCAACACCAAAAGATGTTCACCTGCTCCCACAGCACTAAGAAACAAACAGGAACAGAGAAGCTCCTGCGTCGGATGGCCAGCATAATCCCCTGACAGCACATCATGAAGGGAAAACCTTATCATTAAAGCAAAAGAGAAACAAACACACATGCACAGGCACACAGCTGCTGCTGTGCACCATCAGCATCCTCCCCATCTTCTATATGCATCCAATATCAGGAGATTTATATCCAGGCCAAAAGCTCACCCTGGCAGTAGAGGAAAGGACTTTGGAGAGGAGAGGAGAGGAGAAGGGGGGGGAAGCCTAGAGTTTCTTGGCTTGTGCTCAGCACGCTGGATGCATTCTATGGAACTAGGCCAAAGCCTTAGTTATTATATTCAGGAGAACATCTGAATCCCAGCTCAAGGGAGCTGGGTTTGTGGCTCTCATTTATGCTGTGTATCAATTGAATATCAAACCACATTTTCCGCCTTCTGAATAATAAAGCTTAATAGTTGGGGACTCCCATATGGTCTATTGTTAAAGTATTGCCAAACACTGGCTGCTGGGTTAGTTGTAAAGGAAGGATTTATCCTTCCTCCTCAAGCTTCACTTGTTTAAAAGATGCTGGTAGCAAAAGCTAAGCATATTTATCTTTAGAATATCTCCAGTTTTCAGAAGGGCTGACAAACCAGGGGCTAGGAAAAAGCAAATATATTGGTAAAGTGGCTTTTTTTAATGTCACATGCAAATGCTTGTTCCAGGCAGAAGCAGCTGGTGCCACCAGGCTCTGCTGTTCAGAACAGGGGGTGCAGGAGCTTTCAGAAGCCATGAGCTGCCCTAACAAAGGAGGACCACACAGACTCAGACCATTCACAAAAGGACCCAGGCCGATTATTTGACTATTACTTACAGGGAAGCCTGGCCAGTAATGTAGGCAATAAATACTGGAGGAACCTGTTCTGTGCATAACCTGGGTTTGTCTTTTCACAAGTCCTGCTCTCTAATTAGCTCCTCATTCCTGGAGGGCACTGCTGATGGATGGAGTTGATCAATTTGGTATTTTTAAATTAAAAAAAAGTTAAGAAACTTGTTTAATAATGAAAACATCAGCCTAGTAAACACTGGACAGTGTGTTAGGAGCAGTCACTAGTGCTGCTTCCCAGCCACACCAGAAAAAGAGTATTCCTGTTCTGAGAAATGCTCATCTTTTGGTCCTACATTCACTCCATACTGCAGTGCTCAGTGAGCAGAAGTGAAACCATGCAGCAGTGCCTAGCTGTGCACTGCTGTGAACCCCCAGCTCCACCTCACCCAGCTCTTGCCCTCTCCATCAGTGCTTCAGGCTCGCTCTGACAGGAGTGCCCAGTGCAGCACCAGCTCACACCTCTGCTGGTCACTCAGCAAACACAAGGTGAAGTTGAGCACAGCCAGCAGCATAACACAGCACAAAAATACAGCAGTTCCTACAGGCCAGGGAGCCAGCCAGAAACTTCTGCTCTCTCCTCCTTACTCTTCTGTTTTAGCCCTCATTGGTGCTTCTCAGTCCTGTTCCCAGCCACACCAGGCCTGTGTTCCCCTCCACCACCTATCTGCCTCACCACAACCTGCTCTGCTGCAGTGTACAGGTCTTCAGACCCAGCTGTCCTAACCCTGAAACTGGTTGCTCATACTCACCAGCTGCCTCCTCCCTGGGAAGGAAGAAATTCCAGTATTTCAGCATTTGCTGTCATCCCAATTCTGGGAGAAAACCTGAAATTGGACACTCTTTGTAGAAGGGAAGTTCACAAGTTTAGAAAAAACGACCTCTATTTGTGAACAGCAGTGCATTCTGTGTCATTTGAAATGGAATATTTTTACATGACTGAAACCCAAGTTAGTTCATTTTGGTTTGGTGACCTGACCTGAGAAATGTTGTTCTGAGTCAGTGCACTATTGAACTGCTTTCATTCCCAGAACGTTGCACTGCCTAAGACACTGCAGTCTGGCAGCCTGGTAACTGTGCTCTCACCCCTGGGTCAGGCTACCATAGCACACACTGAGGTGTCCTGTGGCACAGCAGCATCTCTGAGAGCTGTCATGCCAGAAGGGAAGAGAAAGGCAGAAGAGAATGGGTACAGCACTAACAGCTCTCTCAGCAGCTGAGCGCTGCCTGGAATCCAACACAATGTTCTGAACCAATTCCAAGTGAAGCCTTTCAGACCAGTTACAGAAAAACAAAGCAAAGAGGTATTCCCACTCAGGTAGTAGAGAGAGGTCAAATTAATATTTGGGGTAAAAAGCTAGTTTATAAATTTTACATTTCCCCAGAAGGAACTCCTACTGTAGTAACATCAGGACCCTGTGCCTCCTCACAGCTCCTGCTGTCACCCAAGGACTGCAGGAACGAGTTCATCAACCAAGTGTAACAACTATTGTAGAGAATCTGGCAAGTATTGACCCAGAGGTTTTGCAACAGATGTCTGACTGGTCAATAGCCAAGGCATGGACATGGCTTCTATGATAGCTGGGTAGAAACAAGTGCTGCTGGAGCTGCTGAAGGCTCCGAGCTCTGCCCTGAATGGTAGGGGTGCCACCAACTCCCACTCTACAAACAGCTCTTCAAACAAGTGCAGAGGACTCAGTGGGAGGATTACTATGTATTCACAGGCAGCTGGTTTAGTAGTTTTCCTGCAGACTCTATAAAGCTTCTCTTGTAATATGTGTTCTTACCCCTAGGTCTGTGTATCTGAGAGAAGGTAGAGTGCACGTGCATGTGTGGTTTCCATTTACTTTAGAAATAAAGAAAAAGGAGAGACACTTAGCCTGCAGTTTAAGTGTTGGAAATAGCAATAAACCTCTCTTTTTAAACCCCATAACCTTCTGACTGTTTTATAGTTATAAGGAATCATAACCAGAGAAAGATTTAGCCTAACAGTGATCTGCCCTCAAAGACATTAATCTGTCACATCTAATAGAAGGGGAATAAGGAGACAAACCTTTCCTCTAAGTAATTCAAACAGATGGCTTATGGCTTTGGTGGGAACTTACTGTAAGTTGCCCCTGTAACCAAGGTAAATTTGACAACCCTGCACACCCAAAGATGCTGTTTACCAGTCAGTGTGAAAAACATCTCTGCGTGATTGCCTTGTGTTTGAAAACCTGCATTCTCTATGATCATATCTCACTGCTCTTGTGGTTGACACCTCCAACCAGCTTTCCACCCACTTTTCACCCCCTTCACACCAGCAAGATTGAGTCTGTCTTCTGTTTGCAATTTTTTCCCCTTCTCAGAGTAATTCTTTGTTTTTGAGGGAGAGCAGAACAAAGTCAAGTGCATTGTGTCAACATGTTAAAGCAAATTTTCTATTATTTCAAATGTAACTTTCTTTGTGCTTCCACGAACTTCTTTCTTACCCCCTAAAGCACCTTAAGGTCTTCAGGTTAGTTTCTCTTTCTTTCCTTCTCCATGCCTTATATGGGAAATGAAGGGTTTATTTTCTCTCCTTCCCCCAAACCTCAGTCCTCACCTCAGCTTCTCTTTTCTAGTTCTCTCGTGAGTCCTCTCCCTCCTCTTACCCCCAGTGTTTCTCTAGACTCACAGTAAAGAGCATTTCTGGATGGCCTTGCTCTGGGTTCCTTCCTCTCCTCTAGAGGAGCAAGAAGGCTCCTGGGACACTTTGCTCTATTTCCTCTCCTGGAGGAAAGCCAAAGCTTACTCAGCTCTCTTTTGCTTAGCTCTGCCACTCAGGCCACTGATGTATCCCCATTTTCCACCCACACTGAACAAGCCATAAGGTTTCCAAACTTGTCTGGAGAGCTTAATCCTAAATTCAGATTGTTGTCCTGTAAGAGACCAGGCATGAAACCAATACCAATGATTAAGAGTTCTCAAGATATCTCAAAGCAGGTGAAGACCATTATTATCAGATTCCTAGCGTGCAGCAAGCTTGAGAAGGAACACTGAAAGATACGGGGCAGCAAGAGAGCAAACTGACATGCGGTGTCAGTCCAGCAGAGGATACTGAATTCAGAGGAGCAGTAAACTTAGACACTGGTTTCCAGACCAGTCAGAGGAGGAGTGCTATTAGAGGACCTGAGGGTAATCCCCAGATTACCCTTCAACATGCTCACAGGGAGCAAGTGTCACTTTGCATGGGGAAGCATGCCAGCCAGAGAGCACGCTTTATGTTTCATCTTAATGAGTATTAGCATGGAACCCAACTTCCTTCCCCTCCCTATTTTCGATATAATAAGGACTAGAATGAGAATTTCATTTCAGTCTACTACAGCACTGCAGAGTAACAGGAAAGGGAGAGAATGAAGAAAAAAATATCCAGGTGGTAGACACTTACTGCTCTGGCCACTGCATGAAATGAAGGCTTGAGTGCACATTTTTGCCTGATTGCATAGCTGTCTCTGCTACCCATCTAATCTGCTTAGAAAACTGGTTTTGAAGGATATGGTTCAGACNAAAGTGCTGCAGCTGCAAAAGATAAAATAGAGACAACTAATTTTCTCAGAGGTTGCAACACAGCCTCTCCCCCTCCTCCACATGCAGTGACTGCACTGGCAGGATAAGCTGGAGATTCTCCAGCGTAAGCAAGGCAGCACAATGAGGTGTGCAGGCCTCTCTCCACCCCGATACCCACAGCCCTTGGGGGTACCACAGAAAGCAGAGGCTGACAGCCCATCTGCTCAGAGGGAGGTGGTGACATTCCTCTGCCTGCTCATTTCAATGGCATTACCATTTCTCAGAGGGAGACGTGAGGAACGCTCGCTGCTAGATGTTACACTGAGACAATCAGGAGCGCAAGGGAGTTGCAGACTCCTGTTGTACCAATTGGTGGCTGGCTTCTGAACTCTCATTGTGTGATCCAATTTCTCCTGTCATCCAAGCCATTTTGCAAACTCCAAGCATACGTTCATGTAAGCCATGTGTCCTGAAAGCTAAACAGCTGAAGGGGACAGGAGGGGCAGGGAGAGAGGAGAACCACTGGATTTCTGGTGATGGGGGTCTAAAACAGACATTTGCATGAGGAAGTCTCACTTTAGATAGTCACTTAGCAAAACAACTACAGCTGCTGGCAGGCAAGAGGTACAGTTTCAAGTGGCCATCAGACATAAAATAGGTCAAATAAACTACTGCAGTCTAAAGGGAATGGATGTGTGTGCTCCCACAAATGCAACAGAGATAACAAATGGATTACCAATGAGTGACCCAATGTCAAGACTAGCAAACCCAGTTCTCATTTCAGTTACACCACAGCAATGGCCTGAGACCTAGCAGAAGTGAAACTGAAATCAGAGTCTGACCCAGGATGTCAGGGAGGCAGCTGCTCTAGTTTTTGAATGCCTAGAATTTCAACCCAGTTTGCTTTGTTTGAGGAGTCTGAGCTGTCTTTGGCAGAAGGGCTAGCAGCCTTTGCCAGCTGCCACGTGATCTGCAGGGATGTTTTCTAAATGGAATTGGGATATTTTTTTGAGGTGGGGATGGGGGAGAGGAGGTAGGAGTTATTGGTGATGAAAGCAAACAGCATGAGATGTATATTGGCATTTTTTGTCCCTTTCCTCCGAGGTATTTTTCCCTTTGTTCCCTGCCCATAGCTACACTTACCCTCTCCTCTCTGCTCTCCTATCCTTAGGCCCATCTGCTCTTTGAAAGTATAGAACACGCCAGTTCAGCACTTTGTGGGGTCTTGGAGGAGACACTGTGTGAGTGCTCACTCCCTGCCTGAAGTCCAATACAAGGATTTTTCACATGTGTATAAATAATTTTTAAGCTTTCAAAGTATTAATTGCTTACGGAAATTAAACATCTGCTAACAATAAGCTCCCCACACAAATGAGGAGATAGCTTCAGTCTGACTGAAATGCTTTCCCTTGCTAATTGCTAAGAATACAATCTTCTTGTCTTTTACAATAGCAATTTTATTAGTTCTCCAATTATCAAGTAGAAAACCATAACAGAAAGGTCCAGTTCTCATCTCCAACCCAACTTTCAGAGTCCTGCAAAACCTGAGAAACTAGCAATTACAGCTAGCCATGAATAGTCCTCAGGGCAGAGACAAACTGGGTTGCAGAATCCACCTGCACACCTTCTCTCCACACACTGCCCTCAGTCCCCCAGGAGTCTGCTGAATTTTCACAAGTGTTACACTACAGACTCATCTGACTGTGGCAGCTAGGCACTGCAAGTGCAGAGAGGAGCTGAAATGCTGAGAATGCGAGAACGCTTAGAATAGCTGATGCCAGGGGGAGAGAAGAGGGTCACCAGCTGAATTTGCATCACACAAGGGAGTCAGTCAGTTGGGTAAAAGCCCCCATATGGCTGCTTGGGAATACAGAGCTAAAGGGATTTCACTGCTTGGAGAACTGCACATCTCCTTCAGCTTCTTATCTCACTCAGTGGAACGTGCTGCAGAAACAAAAAATCCAAAACCCCACAGTATTTTATTCTAGAGGAAAAGCAACTAGTCCTTGACATGAGTATGCTTTCTGTATTCAAGAACCTCAAAGTACTTAGCTACAGTACTTGCCCTCTATCCACTTAAGGAATGAAAGGCCAGGCCTAGCTTGCTCAAGCTCAGATAGCAAGTTCAGCAGCAAGAGATGATTAAGAGCTGGTTACCTCCAAACCCCATCCAACCATTCTACCCACTGGACTGAAGAGACCTTAGACACCCTCATGGTGTCAAGAGTGACTAATGCCCTCCCAGGTCAGCCTGTGATAGAGAACTGGGAACCCATAGATCTCCTTCTGCTGCCTCCCACTCCTCTATTCCCACTCCAGTATTGCTCCAAAGCCCATGTGATGAGATTTTTCCCAATCAGCAATTAAACAGTTAACGCTTACATTACAGCAGATGTTGCTGCAGGAAAGGTATGCAGAGGGAAGGAAAAGAGACAGCAAGGAGGAAAAAAAGCAGGCAAAGAAACCATCCTGCAGGAAAGCAGTTTTCCCACTAAAAGGACCGATGAGTTGACTAGACAATGGAACCCTTAAGACTCTTTATCCTCTATCCTAGGATAAAATGCTCTGTTGTTGAAGGAATTTGAGAAGCACAGTGTAGGTAAGGCTCATGGCCTTGGAGCATATGGTAGCCAAGGTAGAGACTAGTTAAGATGTGTTTGCTAACACATCTTAATGTTCTCCTTTTAAATCCTTGCCCAAGAACTCAGGGGTATGCAAAGCAAAGGTCTCTGATGTCATCCTAGTGATTATATAAGCAAAGCTACAACACTGTGCAAAGAGATCAGAATGTCAAGGAATCACTGAAGTCTCACATCCAGCAATTTTCATATGCTCGTTGAATGCCTCTGAGCATCTCCAGCAGCATTTTACTGGACAACCTGATACAACATTTTTCCTCTAAAAATCTAATCAAAGCTCCAAATGCCAATAGGAAAAAAGACCACAGGCTAACAGCCTACACTCCTGTGAAACTTCTTTTGCTCCAGTGTTTGCTTGGGCAGATGTGGGAAGGAGGGGGTGGGAGAAAAAGAAGAGAAGACTGAGGAAACTGTGCCCAGGGCCTTAGCAACACCATCATTTTGATAATCCATTACCAGATCTGTAATTAAAATTAAGTCCCACCTCACTAGGACAGCCAGATGCATCCACAGAGAACTTGCTCACAGAGTTGTTACAATAAATACCAGGAGAATTAGGAATGCTGTAGCTTCTTCTTCACCCTTCCAGCAGTGTTTCGGGAACCACCTGTCAGTTTGAAAGACTGATCGTTCTTTCTCTCAGCTCCTTGCAGGCTCTAGGTGTGCCCCTAACCAAATAGGCTTACCACTTAAAAGCTTAATTGCACCTGTGGCTTAAACCTTATCCCAGACAGCACTTGGGAGCATTTGGATTTGGGCGTTTCAGGTGTGGGACTGGGGCCTGTGCTCACAAACAGAGCTGGGCAAGTTAGGATAGGAGCCCCTGGTCACGCAGTCTCTGTGTGCCAGGCAGCAAGGGATGGGGAAGAAAGAGGTGCTTGTCCCATCCTGATCACATTGAACTGTATTTATGTTTCCACAGTTGGGTTTGAGTAATGTCCACCTCCTTGTCTGTGACTGAGGGCAGGTTTCACAGTCTCAGTTTTCTTTTTCACAACAAAAAGATCAAAGTTTGAGCCACTTGTGCAACTGAGGTGTTTACAGTGACCTGGTCTAATCGCATGGCAAGCCCTCCCTCCCGTTATCAGCCTCACACTGAGCCAAGCTCCTTCATTCCATAGGCACCAGGAAGGACTGAGAGGAGAGAGCCCACGTCTGCCTTGCATTATAGCCCACTGTCCCTTCTGTCTGCTCCTACAGGGGAACTGAAATACAGAGTGCTAGGGAAAGGTTGGACATGTTCAAATAAAGACTGTTTCAGGCTCTTTTCTGCAGGGCTAACAAGCTGTTTCTCCATTAGATGTTTAAAGAGGCTTCCTAAAAATCAAGCAAATGCTGTATGAAGAATCACAATGAAAGAGAAGGTTCCCTTCACTCACCTTCCCAGTATTGCCTAGGTAGTATAGGCTCATAGTGCATCTTACTGCCAAGGGAAACCTGTGCTGCCTTTTCAGAAGTTACTGGTGAAGGAAAGATAAAGAAATAGGACATAACAGGAGTCAATGCAGGCAAGCTTCCACATTCCTCATTCTCTCTCATGCAAGGACACACAGACTTTCTTGGTCTCAGATTTGTAAGCTATGAAATTTTAGGGTTTTGTGCAATTGTTTTAATTAATGATTGCAAAGCATACATCTTCAGATGGAAGGTATCATATAAATATTAATGAGCTCTGGCTACTGGCAGTATGAGTGTCTCTTAGGAATCCTAAGAACCAGGGATGGATCAAAGAGGACATGTAGCTCCAAGAGAGGTGGGAGTTGGCTCTGTGTTTAACTATATTTTAAAGCAGATCCTCAAGACTGTTGTGGATATTCCCTATCAAGTTACAGCAGCTTTCAATTAAAATTACATTTTATCCTTAGGCAAAATTCCAGAGTGTACCTTTTAGTATCAGCAGGGCACATTGTCACTCATGTAGGTATTTCTTCTACACACATGCATTACTAGATCTTTGTAAATAGGGGTCAAACCAACTGAGAAATGGGGGCTTTGCCTTCGTTTCAATCGAAATTAATAACCTTTACCTAGTTACATTACCAAAAACCTTCCTGCTTTGCCATGTTCATGGATCAGTCTGGCAACACCTCACCTTGGAATGAATGTGGCATGGTAAAGATGCTGCTGCCCCTCTCCTGAGCACGAGCAGCACAAACAGGGCTAGAGAGAGCCCTGCGAGAGCTCTGAGTCGCTGAGTGGGCTGTGGGTGGGTGTGCAGTGCAGCTCCGGAGCCGCGGAGCAGAGCCCTGCTGGGCAGGCACGCTGGGGAGCAGGCTGCAGCCTCCTCAGGAATGCGCCATGGCCGCAGGCCCCAGGAGTGTTTGCCAAAGAGCTGCTTACATTCGATTCTCTTAGGGTCCAGCAAACTGCTGCTTTCTTGTTGCTGGGGGTGCTGGGGCACGAGGAACAACTGCTTTGCTGATTTTTTTATAAATATTAGAAGACAACAGGGTCCAGGTACCAAGGATCTTTCTTTCCCTGAGGAAAATTCAGTCTCCTCAGCTGCGTTCTACCTCTCTCAAGCTCTAAGACCCCATGGCTAGCTTTCTGTCCACTTCTTGGCTTCAGGAGCTTCCTAGATGCTTACTGAGCCAGACATGTGGCCAGCCACAGGGTCTTCAGTGACCTGCCTCGTCTGTGGGGGCTGTTTGATTCCCTAAGCTGTCAGGCCACTGCCCTCCGTCCTGCTCACCTCAGGCACCTTCCTGTAAGCTCTGCCTTCTGCGCTGTAGCTGCCTCCAGTTCTGTCTGCACTGGGGCAAATGGCACTGATTGCTTAGTGCTGGTAGCAAGAACAAAAATCAAATGGCATAGGCACACTCGGGGTGGTTCTAACTGTGTCTCTGAGCTGCTCAGAGGGAATATAGCAAGAGATGCCATTGAGAATCCTTATCACTTCTTTGGCAAAAGAGGGAGACATTTGGAATATGCTTAGGACAGACAGCACCTTAATAGCTAGAGAAAAGGAAAAAAGCCCCAGAATTAATTTCCTACTGGGGCGCCAATATGACAATATAGAGTGAGTGATGGCCAAAACAATCATCTCATAAGTTGGATCTACTTGCTATGTTCAGTAAGACAGAAAACATAACTGTATTTTGGTACTAAATAACATAAATCTGGCCACAGTCCCAACAATTTTGAGGCAAGGAACCATGACCCCATTCCAGAGGGATGGGAGGTTACTTCCCCCAGCCACACCAGGGAATTTTACACTTCCCTATGCATAATGTTTTTATAGGAAACCCAGGGATCAGTCGTACCAAATACCTCTCTGTAAACTCTAGCCCAAAAGAATCACTTTGGAAAAGGTCATACCACCTCCTGTTCTCAGAATTAAGTTAATTAGCACTTGTCCCTCTGTGTATAAGGTACCTCCCACAAAGGAGGTACACAAGCAGATTGTTTAAAGATGTACATGTGCCCACTTAAGCAAACAGGCCTCTTTGTAGTATCATTAAGATTCCCTCTGGTCATCTCTGGAGAAGGATTCTCAGTAGGAAGGGAAGGGAGATTAGTGTGACCTGACCAGTGCTTTGCCAGGTACAGGTCAGTAGGCATGCTGGTATTTTAGTACTAGGTAGCAATCTCTCCATCTGGATTACTTACATCAGGTTCAGCATCAGCCTTTCATGCAGAATGAAATATTTGAACTATGGAAATGTTTTCTTATTGAATCTGAAAGATTTGCAGTGCATTTTTCCCCACTGACACACTTTGTTTCTTCTTATTCCATCCAGGCATTTGTGCTCTATAGATTACTGAAGTATTGTGCCTCCCCTCCTTGTGACCAGCTACATGTGCTGAGAGCAAGGAAATCCAGGTAAGACCTGCTATCAGTTATAGCTGAAGTTTGATCAGCAGTGAAGGTCAACACACTGTTCTGCATTTTCTGTCCACAAAAAGTTACACAGTTTACTCCCTGAAAGAAGGCAAAAACAACCTAGCCCATACAGCTCTTGGGCACTGTCACAGGTTGCCTGCCACAGTACTTACTGCTGGTTTACAACAGTAGTTTGGAAACAGAAACTCAAGCCCAAGTGTTTAATTACAGACATGTTCATCCTAATCCAACTCTAATATAGCATAAACTATGTAGGATGCTAGACCCTGCTTCCTAAGCTAGGAGCCCTTCTGACAGCCAGCCATGACTGCTTGCTCGGAGCACAGCCTCCAACCTGCTAAGCAAGAAAGGCTTACACCAAGGAGCACAGGCTCCAGTTCCCTGGACAAAACACTGCTGTGCAGGCCCATACAAAAGGGTCCAGAGACTATTTGTGTCAACTCCCTAAACCACAAACCACAGCTAGCCCTCCCTATGCAGCACTTGCACGCTGCTCCTTGCAAAGCTGGAGCAAGATACTTTGGCATCCAGATGGCAGCCTCTGGGGGCCCACCCATTCCCTTCTGGTCTCTTGCCACTGCTTATCACAGCCTTGCAGACCCTCTCCCTGGGCAGAGGCAGAAACTGGGGCATGTTTGCCTCTCTGTTTGGCACCCTTCGATTTCACCATCACCCTGTCCTGACCCAGGGTGCAGCTCAGCCACCCTGCTGAATTCTCTGATAGCAGCAGTGGGGTAATATGGAGAATCACGTGTAAGCAATGTGAAACTGACATTTGGAACTGGATGGGAATTCAGGATGCACTTGGCATTTCAGCTTCAAACTTGAAAATAAGGAAGGCAAAACTGAACTGTAGCACAGGAATGGCTTATGGGCAGCTCAGGTTTGTCCTAGACCTTCAAGCCAGTCACTTCCCATAAATACTGGTAATTTTAAACATAAGAAAGGGGGAGAGGAGACATAACAAACTGAGTCAACTGCTTACTGCCTTTCTGATTCAGAGTCCTCAGCAGATGTAAGACAGAAAATTATTCTCTGAAAAAGTTCCTTTTTATGTATCTGGGACAGCCCCCAAAGTTTTTACCAGAGGGGAAGAAGAGGACAAGAACTGAACTGCTAGCTTGTCTGCACCCCGGCAGGAATTCACCCATTTTTCACCTCCCACAGGTATCATTAGCATGCTACTGAGAGCAGAGACAAACAGCAGCTAAGATCAAACACAAGCTAGTAACAAAGCTCTTCCTCTTGTCATCCTGAGATGGGCCAGAATTTCTGGCTGCAGCTAGTCTTTTCCTGAAAGGCTGGGTTAGTTCAGAGTCCCCTTTAACAGCAGTGCCACCCTCCAAACGTGCTGCAGCTGCCACACAGAAGGTGCAGAAGGCAGGAAGTCTGACGTTCACACCAACCTCAGCCCCTTCACTCACACCTCTTCTCAAATAGCTTTAGCACATGGAGCCCACATTTCCACATTCTCAGAACTAGCTTTATCTGTCACACTGCAAGCTTAAGAGAAGTTTCTGAAATGGTACAAGTCCCTCTTCCCCCATTCAAGGACTCACTCCACTGAGAGAAACTCAGATTGTTTTATAAACCCCCCTCCTCTCTGATTTCTGCAGTAAGTTGCTTCACTCCCTTTTAAGATTCTGTATTTAATTTTTAACAGCTAAAATACAGATTGAAACATCATACCAACTGCTGTCACAGGCCAAAAATGTCCGGATTTTCAAACTTAAGTCCACCCCTGTGTGAAAGGGCCACACACATGGAGGTGTCAATCAGGCTCGGGGGCAACACAGAGGGACCCAGGCTGAGACTTCAGAATGGCACAGGCTTTCCTGGACAGAAAGAAAGTGCCAGTCCTCACCCATCTGGAATAATCCCTGCATTTTTCAATTGAGACTTCTGGAATTCAACCTCAAGAAGCCAGGTGCTTGGTTTCTGCATCTCCTGCTTTGCAGTGTTTGGTGATAGAAGCAGGAAGAGAAGTAAATGAAGAAAAAATTACTATTTACAAGGCTACACCACAATTATACCCAATATTACCATTGTGACTGCTTTTGCAGGCAACTCAAGAGATCTGCTCTGAGCCCAGAAATCCTGCAGCTGATCTGTGCATTTTTATTCCATTCTTTTAAAGAAACATTATCTCCATTCCCCTCCTCTCAGCAGCAGGATTAAAATAAAATAACATTCAAAGTATTTGTGGGAAATGGCAAACAAATGGGCAGTAAAACCTGGAGATTGCTTGGCAGCAGAAACCCACATGCAGAAATTAGCTATGGGAAGTAACTCAGCAAGGACAACAAACCCCAGCATTGTCTAGGCTTTGGACACTCAGGAAAAGACTAATGACTGAGTGGAAAGAGCCAACCCCACATGATCCTGCAAGGTCTCATGTACTATTTTGAATCAGGTAAACTAATATCTCCTGTACCTGTTCCAAACCACAGAGTAATCCATGGTCTCTGTTCCTACAAAGTCTGCTGGCTGCCCTCTTCCAAGCAGCATCTATCTTGGGGAAGATCTTGTGTTTTCTCTTGGCCTCTGAAAAAGGATCCCAAACGAGTGGCAGGGACACAGGGCTTTGGAAGCCCTTGCATGTTTATCTTTACTGATAAGCCTGCAATCTTTGCTGCAAGCACATCAGCCTGTGTCTGCAGCAAAACCTTATTCCAGTCAATGCCTTCCTTGGAACAGGCTTCCTCAGAAGTGGGCAGTGCTTTTAACCCCTTAGTGGCCAATCCAAAGAGGCCTTGGTGTAGAAGACTTCTTATTCCTGGTCAAAGATCATAGAATCATAGAATGGTTAGGGTTGGAAGGGACCTCTGGAGGTCATCTAGTGCAACCCCCCTGCAGTGGCCAGCTCTGCTTTAGGGCAGCAGCAGTGCAGCTGATACACCTACACAGGTACCCTAAGAGAGCTCCATCTGGTTCTAAGAAGATCAGAAGTTTTGTCCATTCAAGTAAAAGGGATGCAGCGATCTGAATTGCAGGTTGAACAAATGAAAATTCATTAGGAGGACTTGTTGAAATTATTCTTATTGATTGGAGACTGTGGCAGGAGCTCCTTGGATTTCTAGAATTGGAGAATCAACCATAATTCCAGGACATCTGATAGGGTGACTAAATCTGCTCACACAGCTTTGCTAATGCTTGAATTCTCAGCTCACACACACACAGAGGCATGCCAGGGGCAGACATCCAGAAAGACACCAAGGATCTCCCAGAGCTGACACGCCAAGAGCTTGGACAGCCTGAAAATCACAAACGAGTGGCTTTGCTCTGACAGCAGGTTCCATTTATTTCCTCCCACTTGCTCTTTCCCCATCTCCTTCCTACACCCCTGAGTCAATCTTTACCAAGCAAGTTTCAGTTAAGCATGTGCTTTGCCAGAGGTGTTTTTAAATGATGTTTTTAGAAGTTTATTTATAGCACACACGCACAGTGCATGCTTCTTTCAGGGCTTCTGGAAACTTCAGCACATCAGCTGTGACTTTTCCAGGTGGAAGGAATGTGTCCTATGGAAAACCACCTCCGTTGTACCTGTGCTCCAACTCAAAGTTGGAATTAAAATCATTTCTGCTCTGTTATCTCCTATGTTATAACATCTATGATCATCATACTGGAAATCTCAACTGATCAGTTTTAGCCAACTGACCAGCTCCAGCTGATCTTTTGGCAAGAAGAGCAGCCCATGAGACAATCTAACAATTCTGTCAGCAAGCTCCCACTAGGGCAAGAGTTGGTAAGCAGTCCACACTTGCAGTCAGACTTCCCATGGTACAGCACTCCTTGCATCTGGCAAGCAGCAAGTTTCATTAAGCTGTGTTCTCCTAAATGATTCTATTTGACCCATGTGACCATAAGGAAAGTGTAACACGACCACAAGACCATTTCCAAGCAGGAA
Organism: Bucco capensis; assembly: GCA_013396975.1. NCBI lineage: Eukaryota > Metazoa > Chordata > Aves > Piciformes > Bucconidae > Bucco > Bucco capensis. The sequence goes on along the minus strand of VWZO01022439.1, from coordinate 1,129,308 downwards.
AGCACGTATTTCCAGGAGCAAATCTCTGCACTCAAGTTCCATTCCTTAAAGATTGCTGTGCTAATGGCTTGGCTTTCCCATCTAAATGCAACCTAAGTCAGGCTTTACTGCACAAACCTTTGCTACTGTAGAGAGAGCCCACATTCTGCTTCCTGCTCTGTATCTGGCCTGGGCTGTGAGCACCCACTGGACAGGCCTTGCAAATCAAAGGGTATCTTCAGGGCTGGTTTTTGGAGGAGTTTAACTTTCCCTGTTCTGAAATGGTGCATGTTGCTGAAATAGTTTCCTTAGCTGCATAGCAAATAAAATCAGAGAAAGTTACTCAAAATAATGGCTCAGAAACCTCACAGAGTGTTAGGGGCTGGCGAGACTTCTGGAGACCATGTAGCCCAACCCCCCTGAGCAGGTTGCACAGGATGGCATCCAGGTGGGTTTTGAGTATCTCCAGAGATGGAGACTCCAGCACCTCCCTGGGCAGCCTGGGCCAGTGCTTCACCATCCTCCAAGGAAAGAAATTCCTCCTCATGTTTAGACAGAACTTCCTGCGTTCAAGTTTGTGCCTGTTACCTCTTGTCCTGTCACTGGGTACCACTGCCAAAAGCCTGGCCCCATCCTCCTGACACCCACCCTTAAGCTATGATAAGATTCCCCCCTCAGTCTGCTCTTCTCTAGGCTAAACAAACCCAGCTCCCAATTAGGAGGTGGCACAGAGGTGTTCTGAGAGGAGAAGAAAAGGATGTGGCAGACAATTTGTTAATCCCAGAAACTCTCTCTCTCTGAAAAAGCTAGCTAGCTGCCTGCCAGAATGCCCCAGGAAAAGGCTGAGTTTCTTGCTCTCTCCACAAGAAGAGCCTTCTCTAAATAAAGAGGTTTTTACACACAGGACATGGGAAACTTCATTCAGATTAGCTGAAGTTGTGAATTTAAAGTGAGTTAGCTAAACCACAATTCATCTCTGCACAGACACTAATTCAGTATTAAAAGGATCTTTGATTTGGTTTGTCTCATCCTACTGAATTAAGAGCATTTTAATTCTGACAATGCCCATGCAGGGATTAGTGGGTTGAACAAAGGAAGAAGTTACATGCTGTGCTGGAGTTAAATGTGGCATAGGAAGTCTCCCCACTTCCATGCTAAAGAGCATCCATTTCCCCCACACTTAAAAATGAGTAACTGAAGTGATAAATTCCATTTTTCTAATTATCCATGCCTACTAATCTCAAACTGCAGTAAAACACCCTGCCTCTGGCTCTGCATTTGCTTTTGTTTCAATCTACCAGACCGTAGCTGTTGCTACAAAATGAAATGGTCAGAAGGCAAAAAGGACATTCAGATCATACAAAATGGGGAAAGACAACAGCACATCAGAAACACTCATGGCATTATTTCACACAGATAAAAGACACTAGATCCCAGCCACATCTCTGCAACAGTCTGCCTATGGACCTGGCTGTGGATTTGGCCTCCACCATTTCCAGGAGCTACTAAGCTGACCACCTAACAGAGAGGACAGCTCTCAAGACAGATCTTCTCCCACAGAACATGTGCTATTTTTCATGCCACCCCTCTGTGAGTAGGAGAGGAGGGGGGGGGGAAGGATAAGGAGTTTTTATTACAGATATTAAGTAAAAAACACTCTGGATCCAATGCAGTCTTCCACAAGAAGGAAAACAAACTTCTCAAGCAAGTCAAGATTATTAAACAGGAGAGAGATAAAAGCACTGCCCCAGAAGCCTAGGAAATCCCAGGCTGGCTGGTGGGCAACAATTAGCAAGACACAATTAAAAAAGCACTCTCCCCTTCCTCATCCCCAAGGGGAGCACAGGTCCTGCACAGTGCTGGCTTCTGCAGCAGCACAGAGAATGAAGCTAACACCTTGCTTGGGTCTTCTTCATCTCTAGCCAGGTCTCTCTCCCTCTTGTTTTCATCTGCTGGAGGCTATATCACACCAGCTACCAGCAATGTTCCTATGCAGCAGGACATGCTGTTGATATGTGCAGCTTGTGATGAAAGATTTAGCCACTGGGAGATAGGGAACTAGACAGTAGTTCTTATCTTGACTTGGAATAGCTCAGTGGTCCCTTACTGGTACCTTGATTGAGTACCAGTAGAGCCACCTCTCCTGCTTTTGTGTTTAGAAGCAGGAGCAGGGGACAGCTCAGATCACACTTTACTGAACAGAGTAAACCCTGGCATTTGGTAATATCAGCTGGAGCACAATCTCTCAGGGTCCTCTCCAAGAGGAGCTACTAGAACATCAGGCACATCTAGCATATTTATCAGGCCTAAGAGACAGGGAAGACATGAGGCCCAGCACAAAGCCATGTCCAGCACAGACAGACTGGTCCAGGGAGAGGTAGGAGAGACCCAGAGAGAGGACAGAGGTATGCAAAACAGGGCACTGCAGCAAAAGCACACAGGCAAACAGCTCCTGCCTTCAGCAGGAGACACAGGGGCTGCTGAGAACAGGCAGCTGAGAAAAGCCCTCAGGCAATCAACCCAGCAAAGGAAATAAACAGGAGATGTGACTGAGAGCTGCCCAGTGAGTGCTGCTCTATTGGCACCACTACCAGTGACACACTATAGAGCAGCATCACCCCTTGCTAGCCCTGTCCCTCCAAAGTCTGAGCCTGGGGACCAGGCCAAACACAGTGTGCCCAGGTACAGCTGACCTGTGGAGTCCCTTGGTCCCTGATCCCAGACCCAGGGAGTCAATCAGAATGGCTGAAGTGCAAGTATGCTGCATATGGCAGAGAATAGCCAGCTCCACACAACACTCAGAGAAAGGCTAGCAACTCTCCTGCCTTAGGGTATAAACCAACCACTAACTTCCTCCATGGGCAAGCTGCTCCACAGTTGTTTGTTTTAGGAGTTCTTGTACCTTTCCCTCAAGCATCTGGTGTTTGCCTCTCCAGGAGAAAGGATGCCAGAGCAGACAGACAGATCATGGCTTCCCTCTGGTATGGCAATTACTGCATTCCACCCTGGAAGGGGGAGAACACACTGGGGAAAGGCAGGAATGTTAGATGGCAAGTTCCAATAACACAGGGCCCTGTTAAGTAGCCTTCCCTCTCCATCTGGCCCTGCACAGTCATGCCAGCAGCACACCAGGAGCACAAAGCAACACAACTTGGCCCTTTCCATTCTCAGAGCCCTGTGTTGCACTGCAGAATTTGGGCTGGGCTTCCAGACTCTTGAGAAGTCTTCACATGTGCAAGAAGCAGGACGTTCCCATGCAAGTAAATGTGTTACAGATCCAGGGAATGGAGCAGAATTGGGGTCTGCAGCCCAAATGAGTAACAAATGCAGTATTTAAAAACAAAACAAACCAGCTCTTACTAGACACAATGGTCCCTGAGCATCAGTCTAAATCAGTCATTACCCTATAGGATCTGTGCCTCTAGAGCTAAAAAAGCCCACAACACATCAAAGCTTACCTACAAAACTAACTCCCTGCAACCTTTGAGTAAGTCAGTCCACTTCCAGCAGAACAGTAAATACCTCCACTAGCCTATGAACTAGGGGCTTGGGACAGCATTTGTACTTGAAATGGGCATTTGGCAAGGCCTCTTTCTTCCATCCCTGGAGTCAGAAGGATCCCAAACTCCCCTAGACAACTGTAATCTGAGGAAACTTAAGACCTATGTTTCTACCTAAAAATTCTGCTCCCTGTTGACTTTGGCTCTGTGCCAGTCTAGCCTTCAATTCCAGGTCTGCCACGCTGTGTATCAGCAGAAATTGCTAGTAGAGACCTGTCCCCTGAGCTGCCCAGGCACTATCTCACTTGTGACCTGTTCATGGATAGCCTTCCTGAAAGCAGCTGCTGCTGCAGCTAGCCACTGCAGCCCTCATTTCCTCCCTGCCCATCTGCTGCAGGGGAGGCAGAGCACACAGACAAGGCACAAACACTGACAGGGCAGACCCTGCCACAGCAAACAATGGAAGCCAGGAAATCCAAAGCCTACACCTACCCAGGGAGTTTGTGCTGAGGATGTGGATATGCAGACACAGACACAGCTGAGTGACTTATCTAAGTTCAGACAAGCAGTAGCTAAAAATGCCATTTTATTAACTTATTACTGTAACAAATGCAAGAATTGATTGAATAACCTAATGTTGGTTTTGGACAGTAGAGGTCTGCATCAATGGACCAAGGCACTAATTATCTTATCAAATCAGTCTATAATAACAGAACTTCTCCATGCATTGATGGAATCAGCCCTAGCTCTGCATCAGAAAGGCAGAGAATGAGCCACTATTTAGCAGGAACTCCTGGTGACTGGATGCACAGCAGTCATTTTCTTTCCTATTCATAATATTACTAAGTATTATCTTTAAGGCATCACATGACAAGAAATCTCCTCTGATAACCTCTGATAGCTTGTTATTTAACCTCTATCTTTCTGAGAGGTAGTCAATGTAATTCTCCAACAGACTTATGTAAAAGGGAAAGAAGTACTGGTGTGCATGCAGAGACACTCATTCTGAATAAAGCTTTTTCCATCAAGGTACAAGAAAAATGACTTGCTGACATTAACTGGCAAGCACTTTGCATTCATTGGGTATCTTTCATCTACAGACTTCAAAGCATCTGACAGGAGGCAGGCAGGCATTGTTTCTTCATCCATCCAAGCAAGAGGCTGAAGCATAAAGTGGCAAGATCTCCCAGAGAAGGTAAGACCATTAGCAGAAATCTAAATTAACTGATTCTCAGTTCTCACAATGAACTCCTCTGCTCCCAGTACAAATCACACGTGCACTGTCACAGACACCCCTGAGAACTGCTGGGGATTCTGTAAGAATTCAGATGTCATTTGTGAGAAACTAAACAAACATGGGACACAAGAATACTCTTCTACTCAGAGGGAAATGATAGGGATCTGAAACCAATGCAAATGTGGAGTTCTGCAGTGCTCCTTGAGAGAACCTGCAGAATCACAGGTCTTCATTCATCAGGAGAGGAAGGGAAATCCTGCTACATAATCTAGCAATAAACCTGTTCAGATGAAGATCTCTCCAGAGGAAAACTGTGACTGTAAGAAAGTTATGGAAATCATTTTTAAAATGCCATCTTAAAGAGAGTAAGCCTTGTTTCAGCTCTTCTGATAGCTGAAGAAATGCTGGCTGCCCAGGGCACTCAACTGCTCAGCAGAAACTCCTAGAGACACGAATTTGGAAAAACAAACCCCTGCACAATGGTGTTATAAAAGAAGTGCAGGGGCTCCTGTCACTTTGAGAAGAGCAAGCAAAAACTGATGCTGAGGCAGTGTCTGGAGCAAGCAATCTCTCAGAGAGACTGCAACAGGAATACTTTAAATGCACTCTAGTTATGAGATCTCATGGCCTGTGGGGGTGGATAATATTAGAGGCCACTAAATCCTAATGTTTATTTTTCTTAAAGTTTTCACTTCAAATAAAGCTTTGTTTTAAAATGTATGGGGCCAACTGTTAGAGCATTGAGGTCCTGGTTATTAGCCAGCTAGAGCCCATGAATTATGTTTAGTGAGAAGTTTATTGGCTCAGTAAACACCATTCCAGTTCCCCTCACCCCTGAACTGTGGAAGCCAAACCAAGAGATATTCAATGCCATGTTGCTGCTAGCACCAGAGCAACTATTATCTGATTACAGGCATTTTATTTTTTGGTAAGGAATTTGCTATTGCATCATTTAATACAGGGAAGTCTTTGAATTTACAGAGGCAGCACACAAAAAGCAAGGAACTGTTTGGTCCTGTTTACCATCTTCTGGAGCAGGAGTATTTGTTTCCATCTCACAGCTTTCTGAGTCCAAGCACTAGAGAAATGCAATCCCTCAAACTCATAGTAAGGAAGGAGTCTGGCAAGGAATTTAAAACACTAGCAAGATTAGAGCAAGCAACCACAAGAGCTGTCTGATAAAACCATCCTATGGAGCCAGGGCAGAATACAGGCTAGGAAGAAGTTGCATTTCTTTCCTCTTACTGCCACTTCACCTCAAGGAGACTAAAAGAAATGGGTTTTGTCCATTCTGTGTTCTGAGAGTAGATGGCCAGAGGTGAACCTTAAGTTTGGTTGGGCTTAGATGCTGTTCTTCTGAAGCTACATAGTCCAGAAGAACTTACACCATTATGACTTAATGGGAGAGCTGGCTACAGCTCAGACCCAGTCCAGGTAAGATGACAATGCATGCCCAAAATGGAGCCAGGGCAGAGTGATGTGGCATTAGCACTGTCTAGCCTTGTACCCAGGAACCCAGAGGCACAAACAGAAGGTAGGTATCTCCAGAATGAGCCAGACTAACAGGTAACTGTGCAAATCCTGAAGCAACTTCTACTTGAGTGGCTGGCTTTGTCCTGGGCACAAAGCTGTTTTATCTGCTTCCCTTTCAGGGCCATGAGCTAAAGTCTCACATACAGAGAGTGAGCAATGATCAGTAAGTGTGCAGTAAACTTGTTTGTGTGCTTGTTGTTCCAGTTCTCTGGAATAGCTAAAATACACCAGAAGACTGCACAGGGACTGTGTCAGTCCCTGAGGCAAGGAAAGTTAATTTAGTTGGAAGAATAAGGATGCAAAAAAGAGTGCTATAGTAACAGTCATCTATTCTGGTAGCAAAGTAAACTGGAACTGAAGGAACTGAGGTTCTCCTCCTAGTTCTCTCCATCTGTCACACCACCTTGAGTAAATCATGCATCTCTCTGTCTCTCTGCTTCCTTTCTCACCTTTTCCTATGCTGTTCACTTAGACTGTGACATTCCTCAGGGAAGAGAGTGAGCTTGCACAGCAGCCAGTGACAGCCTTAGGGCTCTGCACTCCTAATTACACAGACTTTGCTCTAGACCAATCTACAGAAGACCAACTATGAAATCTCATATTCCCATGTCAATGCTTTGTCTGATGTGCTGAGCATCACAATGCCAGAACCTGTCCCTGTGACAAGGGAGCACCTTGGCAGTACAGGTACTTAATGTCCAGCCTGTGCCACCAGGACGTGCCAAGGCCACATCTTCACAACCATAAGGAAGCACCTCTAGGGAACAGTTAAAATCTTCCCACCCTAGTAGTGGTGAAAGACAAGATACCCTTCTCTTTAAACTTAACCCTCTCCCTTCCAAAGAATGCCTGGAATTTCTACTATTTCCCAGCAGAGACTGGAAGGCAAAGACTTGGCATGGGGCAGGACAGATAAGAGCAGTTGCCTTCTCTAGGTTTTGTTAACTCTGTGTAATTGCTTAGGGCATGTGATGGTTAGAGACACATACACATCTGCCAGAGACAGACTACAAATCACTAGGATAATTCCAGGCAAACAAAATCTAGTTTACAATGTGGCTGTGGTACATAAAACACCTCTGTAAAACTACAGTGTAATTCAGCTGCTGCAGGTTTAATTTACAAAGTAATTATACCATTTTCCCTCTCAAAGGCTGCCATTTAGGATCACTAGGATGTTGAATAAACTCTTTGCTGTCTTCTGGGACACATGGTAAAGGTTGATTGTTGTCAGAAGCTTCTCTAAGCAAGCCACATTTAAATACCATGCTTTGCAAAAGGGCCCATATTGTCTTGCATGTGAATTCAAGTTCCTTTAGCAGTTTAAAATCTGGGTCAGAGCAATTTGCTTACACTTGGGAGTCCTTTTCCAAACTGAATGGTACGTGGGATTCAGAGTCATAGCCAGAAGACAAGCAGAGAGACTGCTGGGATCTGCTGTGCCTCACACAACTACCATCCACAGCTCTCCTGCTGAGCTTTGCTCACATGGACAACCCACTTGTGCAGCACCTGCCCCTTCAGCATGCTCATGATAGTATTCTTGGCCATCCTGTTCAACTGACACTCTAAGTTAAATGCACAGTAGGGGCCCTGCTGGATGCTCCACAGTTTTCAGACAGCTCCAGACTAGAGCTGGCCAAGGGTGGAAGTTTTGATAAGCACTCATGAAGTTGAGAGCTTTTCTGTTCAACTAGGATGTTGAGTAGTGTTGACTCTCTCTCTTGTCCTTTCTCTGGTGATAACTAGATTACCCAAATGTACTATGCTCAGACCTACATCAGACCACCACTGGGAAGCTCCAGTTAGCACTAGATACAGCTGCCAAATTGCTTAGCTGAATTTCACACAGGGATCACCCAGAACAACTGTGATGGTTGATGTTTGTTTCACGTTGCCAATCAAGGAGGTGCTTTTGGATTACTAATGCCTTATTATGAGTTGGGTGCTTATTTCAGAGGTTATTTATTTCACTGTATCCTGACAGGCAGTTGTTAGCTGGATCCTAAGCCCTCAGCACACATATTTAAGTCTCTCTGATCTGGAAATTTGGGTGGCATATCTGCTCAGGAGTCCCACCCAGAGCTAGGCTCCTGCCCAAATTTATTTTGGTGCTTTTTGAAAGAAGACAGACAGAAAGGAAGGAAATAAGAAAGAAGCCCAAAACCACAACACAAATTTGCAAGTTAAACTTCCTAACAGAACTGACCTGCAAAGTGCAAAACAATAACACTGAATGATGATATTCACACTTTCTCCTAGTATTCCTCCAGGTACAGAATATCCTATTTTCCTAACACAAGCCACTCTGGGGTGACAATCAATGAAAGACATTAAGTACAATAAAAATACTGGGGTTAGGTTAAAAATGTGGTTCCCGCCTATGGGCTTGTAAAAGAAAACTCAGCAGAGTCTTAAACTTCTTGTAGGTAAATTCTGCATTTTCATGCCCTTGTTCAGAAGCCAGGCAGAATAAAAATCTCCACCTACACCAAACCAGAGGGAGCCACTCGTAACCCAGACACAACCACAACAGACATTCTCGACGGTCCTCGGCTTAATAGAACACTGCTTTGTGGTTATACCCACCACTAGGATTTCATCTTGCAAGTTCTAGCACATTTAATTTATTCCAGGTCATACATCAAACATAATATTAAAATGTGAGATGGCATTTGAGATTGAGACTTTTTTTGCAGCCTGAGTAGGAAGAACAGAGTTGGGACTGGGACTGCATGAGCATATTAATACAGAAACACAAACCTGTAGCCATCACTCAGGAAAAACAATTGGTCTTTAAGAGGGGAAAAAAGTTGTAAAAAGAATCAATTCCATTAAATAGCTCCATAAATCAATTCCAGCAAAAATCAATGGGAAACTACATCCACAAGGTGCCAAGTAACTCCCACACATCAGGTGCAACTGTCCGTGACACCGGCCACGCAGCAGCTCTGCCTGCCAGGGATTCAGACACCAGGAGCTGGAGCAAGAACCTGGGCATCACCCACACTGCTCTCCAGCTGCCTGCTAGAGCACTGTCTGCCCTGCTCACTCAGGGTGAGCTGCATGCTGAGGAAGTGCATCACTTCCACAGCCTACAGATCTGTATGATGGAGCCCAAAACAGGAGCAGACTCATGGAGCTCCTCACGCAGGCCTTGCAGAGCCTTGCCTCCAGACACAGCAGTGGGCAGCCCCTCTTGGAAGACCGCAGAGGAAAAGTGATACTTGGTAGAGCCAGGCAGCCCACGTGCCCAGCTCTGAAATGAACCATGGCTTTAGGATCTCCCAGCAGGCTTCATGCCACAGCAAGTGTCCCCAGATGGGAGCTGACACACACAGAGGCAGGGAAGGTGGCAGAGGAGCATTCAGGATGCAGGGCCCAACAGCCTCTAGCATACAGTAGGTCACACACTGATTAAACAAATTAGTTATTTAAGCACAAGTTCATGAGTTCCACATCGTGTCAAACCTGACTGTTCAGTGACTCCCCAGTGACTGTGCCAGGCCACTGTCCTCTCACTTTCAAAGTGCAGCTCAGTTGCATTTTGACATTTATAGGCTGTGGGTGCCCCTTCAGTGACTGGAGAAACCCCTGGGGCTTCCATTTTGTGCTGGCAGCTCTCAAATGACTTGAGAAACAAACCCCCTGAGCTTTCTATGTGGCAGAGCAGAGAGGGCACAGAAGATTCTGCTTTGTTAAAACCTGCAGAAAAATTCATGTCCTGTGTATTCCCCCTCATGTGCTCCACATGTGCTGTCATGTCTCTGGGCCTGTTACAGGCACACAGTATGTAAGAAATTCAGACATAGCATTTTTGCAACGGAAAAACTTGATGAGTTGGCTTCTGCTATTCAGCACTAAGTACCAAACCCCCTGTTTTCCTGTTGTAACTGAATGCCAAGCCTAACTGACTTCAGTTATTCCACACAGGAACACTCATGTCTGGTATTATTCACATATATTTAATCTAGAGAAAGAGTGCATATGTGTGTGTGTGCATACTAAATAATGATCAATTTAATGGGCAGGCTTGAGACTGTCCATGTTAGGGATTGAGACTCTCTACTGCTTCTCTCCAAGGCTCTCTGATGTGCAAACTGCCTCTTAGCTGTTGGGCCCTGTCCTAGCAATGAGCACCCTCAAGCTGCTGGTTCAGAGCATTTGGTATCAAACCTTCCATCAGTCACAAGTTTCCCCTAGACATAAGGGCATGCAGTTTTCAAAAGCAAGACTGACACGAGCTGGAGGTTTGAGGTCAGGAACAAGCAGGAATTGTACAACCAGAGGCTTCATTCTAACCACGGGTATCTAGCAAAATAGAGCAGCAACACATTCAAATTTATCTTGAATTTTTGGAATAGTCTGTGGAACTTGATCATATGACTCTTCTGGTCCAGAAGAATTAATCAAACACTAAGAAGTACAGTAAGGGAAGCAGGACATCACCAGTAGAACATCAAGAACATTTTACAGCAAGTCACAGTATGTGTTCATCATTTTTCCTGTGCCTAAAAGCACATGCAATTTAGCTTCCTAATTTACTGGGTATCAGTATCATACAAGTCAGGAAAAAGGAGATCTGTGCCAAGGAGCTTCAAGTATTGTAAGAGGAAGGATGTTTGCAGAGATCTTACTCTAAAGAGAGTCTCTCTGCACAAACAGATGCTACACCAACACCTGCAGAGATGTAGCACTAGAATATCTGGTGACCCTGAACTTATTGTAGCATTTGGGACAGCCCAAAACATGCTGCACAGTTTGTGTGGAAAGAGACAGAGAGAACAGAGAGGAACAGGCACAGCCCAGAGAATGGAGAGATTATAGTGATACAGCAAATACACAGAAATGCTTGGAAAAAGCAAGGATATGCACAACGAAGGATTCCAGGAGAAGTAAAGAATCCAACAGATTAGACAACTAAAGCATCAATGGAAATAAAGCGATACAGTGGACTAAGAGTTGAAGCCTGCACAGGGATCTGAGTGTAATCTTGCATTGAAAGATTATCGCAGTTAAAAATCACACACCAAATTGCACAATAGACAAATGATGAGATTAACTTATAGATTGGTCTATGGAAATAGAGACTAAGAGAGGAATATATTTTTTCAAATCCTGCTCTTAAACTCTTCTATACTCAAGGAAAAAATATTCAATCCCTTTTCCTGCCACTATAGGGCTAAAAAGTGAACACCATATTTCATAGCAGCTAACATGAAACAGGATTACTGTGCTGACTTGTTCTTAAACAGCAAATACATTCTAAACACTAGATTCAGAAGGAGGTAGATTTCTTTCTGCCAAATCCTCTGACGAGAAACAGGAGGGAGAAAACACATTTTTCTCTAAGGCTTCTGGGGATGAAGAGAATTAAAAGCTCTGTTGCTTTCGTCCAGTTAGACTTTCTTGTTCAGTCACTCACTGTAGAGGCTGACTTCATGTGAATAATCTAGCTTTTCTTTCCTCTCAGATTAAGTGCTTATACTCTTTTCAATGAAAGCACAAGAATTGCTTTGTTTATCCCTTAAACATTAAGTTTTTAAAATAAGCCAGAAAGGTCTTATGAAGAAGATTCTATCACCCATCAGAAGGAATCACTCTGTAATGCCAGCCAATGAACTGCCTCCTAAGAACAAGACAAATCCAAGCCCCTGGCCCAGCAGACCTGCCAGCCCCAGCCCTCCCTGCAGCTTGGCTCTGTCACAGCCTTTACATGGAGAGCACCTAGGCAGTGAGTGTGTGACACATCCAGCAGGACTCCTCATGGCTTGCCTGTTTTCTCTTGAGCCTCTGAACTGTGACCTCAAAGCAAATGAATCTGAGAAGAAAATACATTAATCAGGCATTCACTCAGCCAGGCTCAGGATTCTTAAAGCAGGGATCTGAATCAGCTCTATCACCTCCCACTTCTTTCCTGATACAATTAGTCAGCATCTGCCTCTGCAGCCAGCTCTCAGAGGGGGGAACAAGCAGCTGCAACTCCCTTGCCCACTGCCTGCTTTCCAACAGGCTGCAGAAACACAGAGAATAGCTTACTGAGCCCTGCCTCGCCGAGGTTAGCATCCCTCCCTGCGCTCAGGGGAAGGAAGGAGCTGAGAGCAGCTACCACTGACAGACTCTTTGATTCCCTGCTCCAGCCCAGGGACGGGCTCAGACGTGTCCCAGCCACACCTCTCCCCACCTTGGGCCCAGGCTGTGCCAGCTCCACACACCTGTTGGAGGCTTCCCCACATTTTAAGGGAATCCCCAGGAGAGGATGTGCAGGTGCTCCTCTGCCTTCAAAGTGTACAAGCAACAAATCAGCCTGGGAAATTGGACCCATAGCATTCAATGTGGCCCTCTGACCTTTTCCCAAATGGTCTCAGCCCACCAGGCTGGCAGGACTGAACTTTACAGCAAAGTGTTTGGAAAGAAGCATGTGCTTTTAAAATCCAGTTGAATTTTTGCTGGGGAAACTTTACAGAGGCATCACTGGTGTATCCACAGGAGTTTTGCAATGCTAGGTTCCAGGTGATCACAGCAAACAAGCAGGCATGCAGCTCGGGGTCGGAAGCGGGCATTTACTTAGAGTCTGCCTCACCAGGCACTTGAAAAATAAACAAAAACCCCGAGCACTTCTCTTTTGCCCAACAGCTCTAAGGCTCCAGCCCCACTCCTCAGGCTGGGTTGTGCAAGCTCTTACTCCAGCAGTCACACTGAGTTCAAGCAAAGTGCCTGAGCAAGCATTTGCAGAATCTGACCCCCCCCAGTCAGTTATCTATACTGCACCTATTTGTGCCCTGCATTGCAAGCTCTTTAGCCAGGGACATGCTCTGCAAGTATATTGTCAGCTGCAATGTGTTTTAGCTCCATTTATGGCATTAAACCTGATTTTTGGTGCCAAGTGCAGCATTACCCTTACAATGACATCTATTACAGACAGTTTCCTCTGAAGACTAGGGTCTGACCAACAACCAGTTTGCACTGTTCATTGTGTGATTTTACTGCAAAGTCACCCTGTTCATACTACCTCTCTGCTGCTTTAATTTCAACCATTTTGTCAAAAAAACCAGTAAGGCAGGCACTGAATTATGGAAATCCCACACCCTGGCATTACAGTGACTTCACTCAAGGTGCTGCCATCCTTTCTGCCCTGAAGATTTAAAAACCTGGGAACTGAAAACAAAATCAAAGCAACCAATGTGACTGATTAGTGTCCAGGAAGGTGTCAGTTTGGTAGTGGCAGACTTGCTGTCCTCGTGCCAGTGCAAGCATTCCTGATGGGCACCTGGCTCCTTCCCCCTCCTGAGGCACAGGAGAGGGATGAGTGGGACAGCAGCATGGGCACAGCATGGAGCAGCTCTTACAGAGAAAAAAATCAGCAAGTTCCCCTGAAATGCCAGGTCCTGCATGCCACAGAGGACAGCTGCTACCTTCTCACTTACACAAACGTGACCCCAGCCAGTCCATCCCCAGAGCTGGGGCTGGCAGATGCTCTCCTCACCACTCCTGAGGGTCAGAGCCACTGTAATGAAGCAGCTCCACCTCAAAAGGGGATGTGCTTTGCTTTTGCTCAAAGGTTTAAGAGGAGTGCTTTGGGTTTCTTGCTTTTTGGGTACATCTCAAGCTTTTTTACACAAACACAGAGGTAGCTTGAGTCCATGTGTAACCACAGAGGAAGTGAGCACAAATAGGCAAATATTCTAAATAATGGGAGAGCAGATGCACATGGAAGCTTCCTTGGACTCACCTGGACTCCTTTCCCCCTTTCTTGTCCAACCAGTTTATGGATGGGGAACATCCCAAGCCTCTGGCATATGGTATGAGAGGCTCTGGGTATAAGTCTTTTGGAAGGGTACAGCTGGTGCCATGTAGCCCAGGTCCCATACATATGAACTCTCAAAGTTTGGAAGGGAAAAGGAGATTGTTTATTTATTACCAGTGAAAGAGAGAAACTGAGGTGTTTCATCAGCCATTTGTGTCTGCTGGGAATGGAAGCTGGTTTGTTTGGATATGGCCATGGCTTCTGTTCTGCTAGGGAAGAACTCTTGTGCAGCTCCCAGAAAGTCCTAAAAACATCTCAGAAAAGGTTGTGTGAAGATGTCAGAGACAGAGAGCACCAATTATGAAAGCATTCTAAGATCCCTGGCTAGAAATGATCTCTTTGCTGGATAGGCAAATATTTTAATTCCATACTGCAGTGATCACTGTTCCAGCAGGACCCTTACAATCTGTTTCCCTTCCCTGAATGTCCTCTGTTTTAGTCACACCTTGATGCAGCTTTTAACTAACAAAAGCACTGCTGAATGGACTCGTGTTCTCTGCATTTGCTTCCACTTACGAGACACTGACTTATTAGTGCAGCATTCAGCTTGAAATCCTCTTGCACAATTCATGGTGAAATATTAGACAACAGTGGCTACTGCTGTTATTTACTGTTCATTAAATGCTAATGGAAATGCAGCCCATCAGCAGAATATCTTGTCCTTTCTCAGGTAGAGACAGAAAGCTACAGAGAGATTAAATGATTTTTCCAGAAACAAACAACAAATCAGTGGCAAACAAATTCTCATACTCAACTCTTTGTGTCAGCCACCAGAACAGAGATTGTCAGAATTCAGATAATGGCTTACAGCCCTCTCTACACACTCAGGTCT
>VWZO01022439.1:1007386-1114374 GCA_013396975.1 Bucco capensis | reverse complement strand
CAGGAGCTAAGGAATATCACTATGGCAATTAAACCCATCACTTAGAAGTAGCAGCCAGGAACTGGGAGATCCAGCACAACTGGGATAAGCCAGCTGACTACAGCACCTAAAAAGAGGTCCACACTTGGGGAAATACTGAAGACATTCCTCCTCCAGAGGCACCATCCCTAATAACAGGCCAGCAGTCTCCAGCACCTCTGCAGCTTGGATGGAGATGCAGAACTGCATACATTAAACTACTTTTCGTGGAGTTGACTCCAGCCTGCTGCCAGCCTGTGAGCAGCAGAGTCAGTCTCACTGCCAGCACCATTTTTACCTAGAGCAAACGGAGTGCTTTTCCAAGAATTTCCAAGACTGTTGCATCATGTGCTCTGCTGGCACCACACCACACAACCCAAGGAGGAAAGGCAAAAAAAACACAAGCTGCTGCTCTGCGCATCCTGGAAGGGATTCTTTAGAGGCATTTATTTATTCCCTGGAAGAGCCTGGCAGTGCAAAACAGACTTGCCAAAAAACCCCAGTGTTCACTGCAGGGGAATATAGTCTCATTAATATTTTCAATGCTGTGGCAAGAAGTGAATGATTTTTATAGCTGGCATGTTTCAGTTTTCATTACCATTTTGAAAGCCTTGCTTGATACAGTGCAGTGGAGACTAAGGACTGGAGAGCAATCTTCTCTATTCTTCCTCTCCCATCGTGACTTCTGCACCATACTAAATCCTTAGTCCTTTGGCAACTTCACCACTGTGAAGCTTTATTAGAATTATGTGCATGATGACAGCATTTACAGGCCCTAGCTAAGGTCAGGGTCCCACTGTGCAAACATTTAAATATGATGAGCATTTATAAGATAAATACACAAGCCAAACCAAGGACATTGTATTCTCCATACTTTAAAGATGAAGAAAACTGAAGTTGCTTAACTTCCTTCATGACTATAGCATGCAAAATTTGAATTGGTGATAGAAGCTGAACCCAGAGCTCCTTAGACCACAAGCACACCCAGAAGAATTCAATCTGTGCACACACTCAAGCACTGCACCAGTGCATAGCAGTAAGCCCTTACAATCAAGGCTTCTGGGTACAGCACTTCAAGTGCTGAGTTACATTACTTTTAAAACACACTCAGCCAAACATCAGTGAGCTGACATATGAAGAATTACAAGACAACTCTCACTCTCACCCCAAAATTCCTCTTATTGAGCATTTTGGTACTACAGTTGTGGCTATGTACACTTCAGAGATGTGCGCACACATCTGTCTACAACTTTGGTAGATCCTTTCCCTGCTTAGAAGGACATCCACATTTTTCTTTGAAGACTGGGCAGAACTGTGTCACTAATATCACATTATGAATGAGCATCTGAACTGCCAAGGAAATTAACAAAGAGTCTTTCTCAAGGACCTGAGAAGTTTGATGCAAAAAGTTCCACAAGGACCATTCTCAATTCTTTAGAAGGGTAAACAGATCTCAGGAATAACAAAGCACCTCAGCCTTCCAGGACAGGGGAAACAACCTTAAATAGAAGCAGTGCAAGTTCAAGTCCCATTAAATACTGGCATACTTTCAAACCTTCTTTTAAGCAGATCTTGCTGGTCTCCAGTTGTATGTGTTTGCTAGTGAAGTTTTGAGGAAAGGCAATCCCTAACAAGAGGAAGCCACCACTTTATTGGCTCATCCAGTCTTGGGCACTCACCTAACCTTGTGCATTGGCAGCCTCGTAGGACAGAGAGGATGTTCCTGCAGTTTTAGTTCAATAACTAGTTCTTTCAGACTGAAGAAAGCAATTGAGCTTTGAGGAGGGGCAGAGGGCAGGAAAGCTTCCTTCCCTCCAGATTAAAACTAAGTGTTAGAGACTAATACCTGCTAGTTCTAAACTCACAGAAGAGCAGCATAACAGGAAAACAATCAGCTCCCTTTTGCTCAAAGAACATTTCCTTTGCTTTGCATTTGAAATGGAGCTGAGTAAGAATCACTGAGTAAGTGACACAGGAAGGAACCTCAGGAGATCATCAAAAACTATTCTGATAAAAACATATTTTCCAAATGTTTTTATTTAACACTTAAAAATACTCAGGTTTAGCATGTAATTGAATTTAAATCTATATAGGAAGTGTCTTTATACATTTCTCAGAAACAATAACATACTAAATTAATTTTTATTCTTATTTGCATATTAAATGCTGGCTGGAATGTGTTAAACCCTGTCCTCCTGCTAAAGAGGAAATAACATTTACTTAAAAATTTAGTTGCACATCGACATGTTTTAATAGGTACAAACCAGTGAGATCCAGTCTTTCCACTGGAGAGTAACTACCACATAGACCAACAAGCAAGGTTTAAAATAAGGTTTCTTGTTGGCTGATTTCAATTCTCAGTCAAAACTGGCAATGCAAATTACTCTGTTCTCTTCTTCATCAAGCAAGAGAAAAGATTTCCAAACTGTCAAACTGCCTGGTGGCATCCTGACAGCAGATGGAAATGCAGTAAGCAGAGCCCTACACTGCAGCATCTGTATGTGACTCCTGGAACACTGAATCCACACCCTGAATGGTTCTTTATACAGGGGAAAGGAGCACACATTTGGGGAAGCAATCTGCTGTACACCCCTGTCATCTTAAACCAGCCCAGGAGTGAATGGGACTAGCCCAGCATGAGGAGCAGAGCAAGGTCCTTTAGCAGATGAGACCTCTTCCAGTCAGTCTGTTGTGCATCTCTTTGAGAAGTCATGGCAAAAGACTGATTTCAAGACAATTTTATCTTGCATAGTGTTTGGTTCAGTGGGGGAAAGGAGTGGATAGGGCAAACTGATACTATCATTGAAAGCTACCCCCTCTTCCTTTACTCAAGAGGCTGAAGGACATTAAATGCCTCAGGCCAGCACACTGACATGAAGTGCTTTCCACCTCCCATCCAGAACCCGGGCAAGGACAACACTGGCAAGTTTTCCATCCAGTATCCAATGCTGGAAGAACAAGAGGGAATTGTTCCTAGTTCCTGCATAGATCTCTTAACCTTTAGCAACAGAAGCCAGAAGTACACCCTGTTTTCAGGGCCATTTTTACTGGGAGAGCAAGCCCTAATAACAGTTTTGAGCAGGAAACTCCCTGCACTTCTCCGAACTCTCTTACTGCCAGCTGAAGACTAGGCCCCTTCCAGCTTAGCTGTCAGTGCACGTGTCCTCTGACACTTCCTGCAGGAGAGCTGAGCAGTTTAGTCTTTTCCACATGAGCAAGAGAGCTGGTGCTGAAGGAAGTGTCCCACAACAGGTCCACTTCTGAACGCCTGCTCGAGGTTTGCAGCTTAAAAGATCACTCTTCAGCCCCTTCAGATCCGCAACGCGTGCACCAGAAAATGTGATCTATACATCTGTAATCCTGGATAACCCAGATCCCCCCCCTCCTCCAGTAAGTAAAATCAGTAACTAGAATCCCTGTTTAGGATTTGTGATGACAAGGATCACCCTCTGGCCTGCCCTGCTCAGACAGTACGGGCTCGAGGACAGCCGTCGCTTCAATAATGCAAAGTCCTGTTGCTTCCACTCCAGAACAGCTGACTTGGAGTGCATGCTAGGCTGTGCTTATTAACCAAATGAGAAATCTGATCTATAGAAAGAAAACACTATGTGAGGATTAATCCTGGATTGCAGTTCCTGGCCAGCACTGGGACCACATCCAAACACAGATGAAAAAGAACAGAATTTCCCCCACCTGTCACTTAGAGCAGGTACAGCTATTGCAGTGCAGTAGTCTCCTCCTTACAGCTATTGTAACAAGTCATTGTGTATCAGCTTAAAATTCAGGATTGACCTCACTCTTTCATTTCTTCCTTGTTTTGTGGGAGCCAGCACTGGAGGGTGAATTTTCTTTCCAGGAATTACAAACAAGAAGCATGAGTAACTTACAAGTTTGGACAGCTAGCTTGTAATACACTTACACTTCAAGGAAAGAAACACAGCTTCAAACTGGCATCTACCGGAACCTGGAGATGCTAACTGAACAAGAAAATACAACTCTCAGAAACACTTGGGGTTTTTTATGCCATTTCTGCTGCTTCTGAGAGAAGCGAGCACACTGTCACCACTGATTAAAAAAGACCTAAACAAACCTATGCAGTTGCTTTCCCAATGAGCTACTGCACGGCAGAGTGAAATCTCTATTGCAATGCATTGTCCTTGCTCCTGATAGTACTGCAAGATAAAAACCAATTTAAGCAGCCCTAGTGGTTTAATCACTGGTGTCCACTCCACACCAAACCAAAGGAGAAGTCATCTTTCTTTTTTGAAGAGATATTCTCCTGTTCACGGTCGGGTCAACGTTCTGTTGTTACAATCCCACAGCTGAGCCCTGTTCATTTTTCTCCCAGCCCAGCAGGACAGGCATGCCCGCTGATGCCGAAACGGTCCCCATTCCTGTGGAGCTTCTCTGTCACAATACAGCCCACATAATGGCTGTCACAAACATGATTCCGCTTTCTCCCACTGCAAGACCACATTTGCTGCTGCACTGAGATGCCACTTTGTGGCAAGGTTCTTCTCTGGACATTGTCCGGAACTGCAGCATTGTTCATGCACTTTATCAGTCAGATTTGGTTAGGGGATGGGGATCTTGGGTTTCTGTGGAGAAAACATGACAACCTCATCATCAATACCTCTGCCTATCAAGCTACAGCATGTTCATCAGGCTGGATGAGAGGGTTAAATACGGGTCAGCACCAACAGGAGTTCTGATAGGAAGTCAAATGCAACTCAGTTTTCAAACAATATCCTATTTCCCTTCATCTATCATCAAAGAAGGTAGCAGGAGCTCAAAGAATAGCCATGTGCTATTTTCTACACAAGGTCAAAGGAATGCACAACATACAGTTTATGTTAGACAGTTCTTAATTCCTATGGGCTGTAAAGATGTTAGACAATGAGAACTCTCACTGCAAGATCTGCTATTCACAACTTCAAATTTCATGCTGCATCCACCAATTTTGGGCTGTGGTGGCTGTTTTAGGGAGTTTCAATCCATTACACAGCCAGACTCATTAGCCGTATGTTGTGTTCTAGTTGTTTTAAATGACTAATCAAAAGCAACTGAAGATGTACCCTCCTGGAATAAGGCCTCTCACCTTCTCTTCCCCCCCCCCCTTGTCACACATTGGCTTCTGCCAAACAATCCAGGGCTGACACTACAGCACATCACGTGAGACCAAGTGCTCCGAGCATCTTGCCATACTTACTGCTATCTACACATCCATAAGTCATTCCTCCCAGCAACCTATGTGAATACTAACGTGAGCTGTTTCTTTATGAATTCAAGATTTAGAGCTCTCCGAGATCCTTGGAAGAAGCTTTTCCCCCAAACACTGAAAACTCATCCCTTTTATGTATGTGCATCTTGTCTGCATTTCACCTAGATTAGGAAGCATGACCCAAGGAAAACTTGCCATATCCTTGGAGTCTCCCATTCCTGCTCACACCCCTGCGGCCACGCAAGCCTGCCCTGATTAAGCAACGGATTTTAGACAGGGAAGAACAAGGCACTTCCATGGGATTTCCTTACCCATGTCAGAATGGAAAGTAACAAATGTAGGAGGTTGCTTATTCTTAATGCTGATCTCCTCTGGAGCTCAAATGATATGTCAGTAGCAGGTGGCATGTTTAGAGACCTCCCTCCTCTCCTTTTTTTTCTAAATAAATATAACAAAGGGCACAGAGATTTGACCTAATGGGTCAACCATCAAAAGTTAAACTGATTTAAATAATTAGACCTAGAATGTCAGGCACCACTGCAAATAATTGCTCCTAATGCTTTTAGGATTAGATTGCTAATGAAAAGGCGCAAAAAGGAGGCCACTTGCAGTAGTGGAAATAAGTCAATTTTCTTTCCATATGTCATTTTCCCCATGTAGATTTGCTGTGAGATCCTAAGGAGTCATTTGCAATTTTCTCTCCAGAGCCACTCCAGTACATACAATAGTTCCAAGTCATCAAAAACAGTAATGTTATCTTGAAATATTAGTTGTTTTATACACTGCATTTATCAAGCACAGCAAACCTCTGCTCATGGTTCTGACATTTTCCAACTAAAGTGACTATTGCATATTGTTTTGCCCTTTAATTTGTGGAAATAGGTGGGAGTAGTTCAAATAGAAACAGCGTTCTGCACTAAATTTAAACCAATATTGGTTAAACGACAGTTCATTAGCAAAACGTAATTTTAATACTCTTCATTGCTTCCTGGCTGCTCTCTCAGCTGTACTCTAACAGCTGAGGAGCACCCCGGGTGATTTCGGTAGCGCTCGGGTTTACACACGGCTCCTTCACCGATGCCGAGGAGCACACCCGCCCCGCTCGCAGATGCTGAACGCGCAGTTACCGCCTCCCGAAGCGCCCGAGCTCTCCGAGGCTAAGCATTTCGTCGCACAAAGTTTCGAGCCGCCGAATCCCCGCATGTCCGTACGCGTTCACCCGGGCGGCGAGGAGCGGCGGGGCCGGGCGCGGTGTCCGGCGGCCGCGGAGAGCCCCGGGAGGAGCGCGGCTCGCAGCCGCGATAACGGGGAGCGCGGGGGGCGCGCCGAAAGCCGCCCGCTCGCCGCCGTGCCCGCTTCCACCTGGGACCCGGCCAAGCCGAAGTCAATAATTGACTGCTCCCGCCGGCTCTCGCCCCATACAAAAGGGGCCGGGAGCAGGCAGGGAGCGGACCGGGCGCTGCGGGGCTCCCTGGGGCCGCGAAACGCGCTGGGGTCCGCGCACACAGCCTCCCCCTACTCTCCTCCCCCCGCCGCCTCGGCTTGGTTTTTAAATGCAAGCAGAAAAAAAAAACCAAAACAACAAAAAAAGCCCAGCTTGCCCTGCCGAGCTGGCACCGGCACCGGCGCGCCTGGGGATGCAGAGCCCGGCCCGGCGCCGCCGTTCACCCGGGACCGGGCAGCCGCGGGCACCACCGGCCCTCCCGGCTCCCTGAATTCTGCGCCTCGGCAACATATTGCCAGCCTGCATGTACAATTGAAATATTCTTTTTTGACGCGGGTGGACAGCTCTGTGCCGGCTGGCGCGGCGAGGGAAGCGCGTTTCCTCCGGGGGCACAAAGCCTGGCGGGCAGGGTCCTGCCAGCCCCCGGCCGCGGGAGGGGGCGCGATCCTGCCGAGCCTCCGTCCATTGCCTCCGAGAGGGAGCAGTAACAAAAGCCAGAGACCCGCAGAGACGGGCACAGAGCGAGCGGAGCCGGCGGGTCCTTCCCTCCGCGATCCCGAACGACCAAGAGGGGCGGCGGGCACGGGGGTGGGGGGGAGCCAGGGCAAAANNNNGGGGGGAGCCAGGGCAAAAGTTCACCGCGGTCCCGGTAGGGCAGGGGGTGCTCGGTGGGGCAGGGGCCGGCGCTGGGGTCGGGGGATGCCGGCCTGGCCCCTCGCCTTGCAGCCCCGCGGATGTACTGCGGGGGGGAAAGGAAGGCGATGCAAGTCGCCGGAGCCCCTTCCCTGCCCTGACCTCCACAATGCGGCCGGATACCCAGCACAAACACGCCCCCCGGCACCCCGAGGCTCTATTCCCTCCTTTCGGGGGGAAAAAAACCAACAAAATAAAATAAAACTAAAGCACGGCTCACTTGCAGGGAGCGAGCGGGGATGGGGAGAAGGCGGCTGCTGCTGCTGCTGCTGCGCGGCTGCCTGCCCGCCCCGCCGGGCAGCCCCACGCCGGGCGGCAGCTGCGGCCCCCCGCCCCGATCCCACCGCCGGGAAGGGGCAGCGCGCACACACACACACACACAAATGGCACGGGAGGAGGGGGAAAGTTTCCAGCCGCTTCAACCCTATAGCCCACATTTGCAATCCCCGGACGGGCACGGTGAGGAATACACCGTGCGCACAACGCCGGCCCCAAAAGCAACGGGGCAGCGCCGGGAGAGCGAGGGGAGGGGGCCCGGGGCACGGGGAGAGGGGCGAGAGCGGAAAGATAAACCATCTCCGGTTTTTTTCAATGGAAGTCCCGCTGGTGCCGGGCACGGCCGCGGCAGGCAGGGAACAAGGGGACACTTCGCCACCCCGGCGACTCTCCGAGCGGACCCGTGCGGATGGGCAAGCCCGGGGTTGCAGATAAAGAGCCGGGAGCGGGGAACGGGGCTGGGCTGCACGGCGGAGCCCGGCAGCGCCCGGCCGCCAGAGCGGGACCCGCGCCCCCGCCCGCGCCCCGCTCCGCGTTACCTTCTTATTGCATCTGGAGCAGCAGCTTTTCTTCCCCGTCCCCTTTCCTCCTCCTCTCCCTCTCCTGTCCTCTCGGTTTATACCAGCCTGTTCCTCATCTCACAGCCTTCCTCCCAGCGCCATCTTGCAAGCTTGTGACGTTGGGAGCCGCTCACCCCTGACCCACATTTGAATAGAAGCCAAAATGAAAAAAAGAAGAGGAGAGAGAGAGGGAGAGAGGAGAGAAAGAGGGGGAAGAAGAAGAAGAAAGAGCGGAACAAGGAGAGGCAGGGAAAGCAGCAGCTAAGCAAGTGCTGTGCCAGTGTGGAACAGCATCGGCTCCCGCTCCCTTGCCAGCTAGTTTAGTAATAAGCAATTTCCTGCTTTTGCAATAAATGCTGTGGCGGTGGGGCTGGGAGAGGGACAGGGAGCTGGGTAATTCCCACCGAGGGACCAAGGCTGCCGCCACCCCCTTCCCTGCCGCCCACACCCCGAAACCCAGCCGGGAGCCCCACCAGTACCTCCGGCGACCCAAATTCTGCTGCTCCCTCCCAGGTTTTTTTGAGCAATGAAAAAGGCAGTTGTTAAAGATTATTTCTCCCATCACTGATGAGGTCTCAAGTGTGCATTAAGAGAAATTACATAGACTCCAGCTTGTACATCTATTAGAATCTGAAATGAGCTTTATACAGAAATTAAGAAAGCATCCTCACCTCTAATGCAATTTGCATATTAGCTTTGTATCACTCCTGTCTGCTAACGACTGCCCGTGCATTTTGCACCATCCAAGATACCCACAGAACCCATAGAAAGCTGAAGTTTGGTTTGTGCTTTGTTTTGTTTTGTTGTTATTTACCTATTGGAAGTATTTGGAAGGGCAAAGTTATGTGGGTTTTGCCTTTCTGGTCCTGCGGAGACTTTCATGTGTGCTTCACTTCAAGCACATCAATACTCAGACTGGGCAAGCAGGGGCTGTTCAGATGCTTGCACTAAGCATGTGCACAGCCTGAGAGCTCAAGCTATTCTTTTGTACAGCATTAAGCAAAGTGATACCATCTGAATTTTACTGACCATTGCCACAGGTACAGCTGTGCAGAAATCTGAATTATACCTTTGTAGCACTTTCTCCCTTCAGTAGCTAATTAATCTGTAAAACAGGAACAATGCATATAAACATTTCTATTTGAATCATGTGCAGGAGTTCTTCCGCTATCCCACGTAGGAATCACTGTGTTAACTGCAAGTGTGAGATGACATTTTGTTTTCTTCTGTGCCCTCACAGTCACCCATAACCAAAATTCTCTGCAGCCTGAGCAAGGTGATTCATTAGTGAAGCTGAGCCTACCATTTAACACATTTCTAAGAATTCCTTAATAGCCTCAACTCCAGAGACTCTCCCAGCCACTTCCTGTGCAGATCCCTGCAGTTTGCGTGCTCTTCAGCTGGATCCCAGCTGCAGCCTACACTCTCCTTCCCAGATAATAAAGATATTTTCTAGTTGCTCATCCAGAGTTCAAAGTTTTTGCAGGAGATGGTTTCTTCAGCCCTACCAAAGTGGCTTGAGGAGCAAATAAAGATAAGGTAAATCACAACAGCCCTATCAGAAAGGTCTGGACCGGTGGTTTGTTCACAGGACACCCAATAAAGAGCAGAACACTTTAGCTGTGGTGAGAACAGCAAACCTGACTGTCAGCACAAGAGCCAGTGCAGTAGATAAGAATCAATGCAAGACTCTTCCCCCACCAGGAAAGTTAATTTAAGATTGGTGATGCTGCTCCTCGCTGTATTTTAAAGCTAAGTGGCCTTGCAAATAGCTAGGGAGGTGTAGGTAACCATTTGCTTCATGCTGTGCCAGAGGAATTGGTAGGCAAATACACAGAAGTCCTTGTGCTGTGTTATCTAAACACAGGGGGGAAATGCATCCTGGAGTTATTTCAGGCAGGCTTAGACATCTGTGTTCAGAAGGACCTACTTCTGTGAATCTGTGTGGCATCTCAAGACCTCAACAATGCCAGTGTCTGCCCTCAATCTTCCTTCCTTCCTTAGTGCCCCAGACAGTCAGCAGCAGAGCCTGTGTGCCCCTGCCACCCACAGACCAACGGCATGCACCACGTTTGAGGAGAGGTGCCAGGCTTTGCACACCAATGGCTCGAGCCACAAGCCTTTCACTCTGTCTGCCAACTTTGCTGGGCAGGCGATTACTTTGGAGAGTGAAGAAGGTTGGAAAGAAGGGGGAAAGCATCCTAAAATGCCACCATAGGATTTAGTCTGCAAAAACTTGACTTGTATCTGAATCTTCTCTAGGTTTGGGGACAATCTGTTCTGAACATTCCTAAGAAAATGGAGAGATAAACACCTTCTCAATGGAGAGGAGACAAAAAAAGATAGAAACTAGGTGTCTGGCACCTAGAAATGATATGGTAGGATGCAGCACTGCATTCAGCTTCATATGTACATGATAATTATAAGGTTGAAAAAGAATTAATGAGAAAGCTAGACCTGGCGCTGTCACTGGAACTGTGGACATCTGTGGAGAATCTGATGAGGCAAGGAGAAGTATGACCACACCTACCTGGAAAACATCTACAGGCATGCAAGGCAGATACCACGATACCTCTAATGTCTCCAAGCAACCACAGCCAGGGAACTTGCCATCCAAATAGAGGGTACACCCTCCAGTTCCAAGAAATCACACCCACTGTGGGCACATCTGGCACCGGGTGAGACATCTGCCGTGGACATGAAAAGCAAACGTGTTCCTCGGGTGCAGAGAGCAGCATTCCCAGGTGAAAGACCAGGCTGGAAGGGTAATGGTGGCACTCTGGCACAGTAAGTGTGTGCTGGAGGATGCTTTGGGCTGGTGGATACTTCGCAGAGAGTGGCTTTTCATTTTCAAGTTGGACACTTGTGATTAACTCAGCTTTCTGGTTTTGACTGACCGTGGGCTTTTTAACAGTGATTTTGAGAAGGGCACCCTCAGGGCAGGAGCAGAGGATTGTGCTGGGTGCTCTGCAGACACAAGGGAAAGCGTCAGCTTCCTCCTCAGTCTGTTGGTGAAGATGCTGAATACAACACATCCAAGATAGCTGTGAGAAACAGATTTTTGTCTCAACAACATAGAAAGAATTCAGAACAGAATCCAAGGAGCAAGTAGATTTCACACCTTCCTTGTATATTAGCCCTTAGTGTCCTTTCACAAATAGCTCTGTAATTCTGCTTTCAGGCAGAAAAGTTTAATCAATTGCATCCCCCCAAAATAAGTTCTTGTTTCCAAGCTAGTAGCGCTGTGGTGAGGAGTGAAGTAATCTGAGCAAAGAAAATGCCATTGCAGAAAGTCAACAGAGTAACGAGCAAAGGGTGGCCATGTGCCCTCCCGGCTCTTCAGTGCCACCTGCCTCCCGTCCCAGCGCTAGTGGATGTCCAGTGCCATCTAGCAGACAAAACAGTTGTTTACACGAGTAACCTGGTGGGTAAAGCTGGGCAGAGAAGCTGAAATGAAAAGCAAAGTACTGGAATTCAGCAAACTAGGCAAAACATGCAGCATGCAGCACAGGGTGTGTGTCTGACAACAAAGGGATAGCCAGGGCTGAGCAGCCTTCTCAAGAGTAAATAAAGATTCAGCCCTAAAAATAAAGCAAGTTTCTTAGCAGATATTTGTGCTCCAGTGGGACAGTCCTGACAGTGCCACTAAAAATGCTGAGGACCAGAACATCTGATTGGAGCTGGAACAGGCACCCTGGGAGGCACTGCAGTGAGCCAGGGAAGCTGTGCTGGAATGGTAACAGCAGAGCTGGTGATGGCTCATGGCATTGCAGAGTTATTTTTCAGTCCCCTCAACAGAGGTATCCCTCTGTAGTCAGGCATATGTGTCTGGAAGAACTTCTCCAATAGACTCAGAAGTGTCCAAGGAAGAGACTCCAATTTAATGCTGAGTTTTGGCAATCTTTTCTGTCCTACCTGCAAACGCTCAGTGTGAATACAGTGTCCTCAGCAAAGCTCCTTTATCATCAGCTGGATTAGTTGGTTCCCCCACAGCTATCTGTGGGCAATTGGTGGATGGACACAGGGAACATGTCATTTTTACCTTTGTATAGACACCTTAGTTTCTCAGATCTGTTCCTATTTTTACTAATTCAAAACTTGATAGTGCACAAATCCTACAAATGATTTTTCCACAGCTGAGAAGGAAAACACAGTCTTTTAGGAAACTCATATGTTGCCAAGGAAAATCGGAAGCTGTAAATGTAATCTGAATCCTTAGCATCAAAAAGAGCCACAAAGTTCCCCAGTGCAGAGCTAGCTTTGTGTTGTGGCTGGTCACAGGGTCACTCAGCTCTGCACTGCTCAGTTGGTCTGTGCATGTCATTGCTCATCTGTTCACTCTGTACCTGCATCTGCATCTAACTGTGCCTGCCCTGTTAGTGACTACAGCAGGGCAAGGGCTACAGGAGAGCACTAAAAGGCATGGAAAACAACTGATGAACAAACTCACTACCTGTGTGTGTGTTTGGGATAAAGTGAGATTGGATGGCAGTAACTCGGACAGAGATGTCAGAAGGAAATCCAAACAAAAAGGAAACGTTTCTTCAGCCATGGGGATGAAGAGGGAACCAGAAAAGAACTGGTGTGTGGACAAGGGGAAAATGAAAAATACTTCTGTACCCAAAATGTACATGAAAGCTTTCCTGTAGCTATTAGAGGAAGAATAGAGCTGAACAAGGGAGCCAAACCAGCATGAGTAGTTGGAGTGAGGGGGGGAGAGTGGAAATTGTCACAGGAAAGGTGAAAGCAAATCTCAGAGAGCTCATCATTTTCGAGTGAGGGACACCAGGTAATTTCCATCCCAAAATTCCAAAAGAATGAATTCCAGATTGATAGAAAGGGCTTGAAATAAATTTTTGAGTTGGAGGCATGGCCAGGAAATAGTAAATATACGACATTTCTTTTTCAAATTATTGAGAAGTTCTCTAAGTAAACACTGAGCTCCTTGGCTTTGGGACCATTTCAGCCTTTCAGAAGAGTTTTGAAGGAAAATATCATTAACAGCAGCAAACAAGAGAGAGTGAAAGAGAAGATAAACAGGATAAAACTCAACACCTCCACTGATTTTACCAAGTATCCTGAGTTGTTTCTTTGCTGAGGTAACTGCTTTTCTAAACAACTAGGTCCAATCTATATGGATTTTAGTCAAGCATTTGATATGATGCCACGTGGGAAGTTATTAATTAAGATGGAGAAGATGGGGATTAGCACAAGAACAGTGAAATGCTAAGGAACTGTCTGAGGGAGATATGCCAATAGATTACTATTGGGATAGAGAGATTACTAGTGGCTGAGGACTCAGCTTGTTTAGTATTCACTGTAATGATCTATTGTCATTAAGCTGGGGTATGCTAGAGACATTTTCTGGTGAAACAGTCAAGAGACTGTCATTAACAAGCTCAGAGGATCCTGGCTGGTGAGCTGGAAGACAGCAAAAACAATGAGCAATGGAAATGGGATGCAATTCCATACAAAAACAACATACATTTGGGATGTACTACACCATTAGCCATTGAAAGTTAGATGTCTTCTTCAAGCTGGTCATCAGGGCTTCTTCTGCAGCCAATGGAAACGGGAAGATACCTGCAGAAAGGAGGTCTGGATCCTTAATGTAGGCTAGGAGGAACTGTTCTGTGGATGTGATGTGTCTGTCTCTCTATTAATTCTACAGAGCCTCATGCAGAAGAATGAAGAAAAATAAATTCTCCTGAAGGAAGAAGGCTAACTACAAAAAAAACCCAACAAAGCACAACAACAAATGGATGCCTGAGTTTGTCAGTGGGTGACTGTGAGCCATCAGGAAATGTCAAATGTGATCCTAGAGAAAGTCCTTCCAGTAGCACTAGGAAGGCAATGCTGATGTTGCACAAGGGGCTGGTGGCCCCTCATGTCTGTGGTTGTGTAGGATCTCATCACAGGTATTAGCTTACAAGGATGCCCAGGGTGCTCCAAGAGACACTAGCTCTCCAGCAGGAGCGGACTGCTGGAAATCAGAACTACTCCACAGACAAGTGCTGATCCCTGGGAGATGTAGAGGATGTTGCTGGTAGTGGGTGGGAATTGCTGAGGTGCCAGGAGAGTGTTAATCATCTAGGGCATGTGTATACTGTGAGTAGCTTTTTTTGGTCCTGTTCTTACTGTATTGTGTTTGCATGTAGCTCCATACATGTGTGTACACAACCATGCACACATCCTTACATCCATGTGGAAGTGAAGTTCTGCTTCTGCTGCCTGTTGGGTAGCATGAGCTATGCCTTGTGTTGTCTGCAGTGATGCAGAGAGCCAGAGAGTGTTTGTTAACATGCTGCATTTCTGACTATTTGTGGGGTGGACTTTCAAGTTATTGGTAGCCTAATAACCTCTTCTTGTCCTCAGATTCGATAAAAATAACAGGAAAAAGACTTCAGAATTCAGCTATAAGTAAAACCTTTCTGTTTTCTTTTGGTATCTGTACTTTGAGTGGCAGTGTGTACAGTATGCATCAGTAATTAATGTTGCAAGCTGGAAGGATGAATTATTGTCAGATGGAGGTAGAGCATACAAAATGGTCAAGTAAGCAGTTCCAATAATAGCTGTGCTTATAGAAGCAAAATGTAATGGAGGGCAAACTCTACAGGTTGCCAGACTGGTGTCAGTGTGGAGCTTTGTTGCCAGTTAGTGGCCAGGGGACAGCAGAAGGATTGGTTTTAGCTGCCTGCTTTTAAGCTCACGTGCTTGCCACCTGTAATGAGATTGCTTCTCAAGCAGTGGCACTTCAGCAGAGGGCACAGGTAATTTTAGCTTGATTTAGTCAGGGGAGTTCTAACTGAAAGCCACCTTTTCGTCCCTCCCCAGCTTGGCATTTCCTCTAGGTGAACAGGAGCCATGTGCTGTCATTGCTGGGACAGCTAGCTGAGGGCCAAACGTGCCCCTCCATGGAACTGTCACAGTGCAACTGGGCTGTGCAAGCTCCCCAAAGCTGGCACTGCCCATGGGGAAGGACTAAGCCAGGGAGTACTGCAGGTTTGGTCAGCTCACAGCACTGTTTTTAGTTAATGTGGTAGAGAAGATAATCAGAAGATACAAGGACAGTAAAAAGGCTCATTTCCATCCAAAGTAGACACCAGAATATTAGGGTGCATTGCAGCCCCACTGAAACTGTCCTGTAAAGCCAATGCAAATAGGCCATGAAAATATGGCTTTTTATACTGTATAAAAGAAAGAAAATGCAGTTGCCTTGATTCCATGCACACATACATGGGTGTGTATTGTCTGAGCACCAGTGTCCTCAGAGCACATGCATGACCTGCACACATGCACTCACAGGCTCAGGGCACAGTCCCTGCAGGCCTTCCTGCCTATCCTACTTCCCTCCTCACAAGCAGGGCTCATTTCCAAACTGCCCAGTGTACAAAGCAGATAAAGACTGGCATGGAAGAGCCCATGGGCAGCTTGGCAGCCCTCGGTAGTTACTGGAATCAAAGGTCACTGAGTGCTAAAAAATAAATACGTTGCAGTGCCAGCAGGGCACTGGTGGTCAAAGAGGAAAGTTTTGCTGTGACCAGAGAGAGATTTTCTTGTTTGGTACCGACATGGACTGCACGTACTGTGATTTCTCAAGTGCTAGGGAAAGCAGATGTGTGGGAAGCATGTTTTGCTCTATGCTGACAGAGGATCTGCTTCAGAGGCCACCAGCCTCTCATGCTCTAGCATAGCCTGTGCTGCTTTCATGGCAAGTGGGGTTTGTGTGCACCTGAGCTGCAAAGCAAAGACATTTGCTGGGTTCTGATACTTTTCGTTCTGTTTATTTTTTTTAAATGGGTGGATTTTTCCATCCCCAAAGTGCCTTTCTCTTTGCATCTGACTTTACTGGTGCTTCTGTAAACCAGAAATAACTGCACTGGAGCCACTGGAATGGTATGGGTGAAAGGGACAGAAGAGTCTAGCCCAGTGCCTGACATTGTTAAGCAGGGTTATAAACACCATTGGTCAGTTCATAGTCATCTGTGGTTAGTGCCAGTGACAAAGGGAGGGCTGGCCAGTCACTCCATAGCGTGTAATGCAAGGTGACTCTAGTTCAGGGGACAAAGAACACGAGATTGGGGCTTTTCTCACTGGTTATGAATGTCTGGGGAGATGCAGATTCATTGTTTTCTGTGCCAGCACTGAGGGTGAGTGGTGCTTTCTTGCAGATGGCTGGATGTAGTACCAGTTTAGGGGTTATCCGTGGGACTGCAGACCCCTCTGCTTCTCCTTCCTCTTTTTAACACTTGCATCAATTTTTTTTCCCTTTTGTTTCTGTGGAGGCACAACATCTCTGGCAATGCTCTTTGTGCTGGTTCTCCTAGGACAGGATCCTAGGCTAGCCATGGGCTGCAGGCCATTGGCAGTTCAGAGTCAGCCAGGCAGCTCAGCTGAGTTGGCTTCAGGTGTATCCCAGACCATAAATTCCATGCTCATTTATAAAGGAGGAGGTTTGCTGAGGACAGGGGCTCTTCCTGATCATTTTGCTTCTCTTCTTCCTGGGGACTGCCATGCCTCTGCTGGGCTAGGTATGATTTTGTATACTTTATACGGGGAATAGTTTGACTGTTCCATTAGGTCTGTCTTCATTTTAGCCTTTGGGTCACTTGTCCTTTTCCAGGTTCCCAGTACATAAGCTTAAGGACAATGCATGTAAATGTAAAAAGCAACACCTTAGAAACCAAGATAGGGGTCCCTGGTGCTCTTCTGTTGCCCCTGGGCGAGAGTGTCACTTGCAGCAGCTTTTAGCCTGCTCTCACCAGTGATGAGGGATGGGATGGTGCAGGGACAGGGAACTAGGAATGCCACTGAACACCAAAGACCACACATGTAGTGTTCACAGGCTAAGGAGGTCCATAGCAGGGCTCTGAGCTGAATCAGTGCAAAGCATTTTCAACCTTTCCTACTTTCCTAACTTCTGCTGGCAGATTTGGTGTTGTAAATTGGGGAGTTAGCCTCATTCCTTGGTGTAACATTTGCAAATAGCTGTGATGTGTTGCCAGGTAATAGTCTGCTTAACTAAAATGTCCACTGAAGATTGAACTCGATGTAGAGAGCAAAAGAATATATATAATCAACAATATATTTGCTGAAAAATATCTTTATCTTGTCAGCAAAGGACATTACATTTTTCAGTGGCTTTACAAATACTAGAGAAGGCAAATGAGTGCCAAAGGAAAACTCTGGAGTAGTGAAGGACCAGAAGTATGTGGTTGTGAAACAGAGTAACATCTTTGCTGCCCTCTCCATCCAGCACAATGGATATGCAGCATCTGCTCTCCCAGAGGTAGGAGGCAAGGGGTGGATCCTCTAGCAGATCACTAGATCCTACTTATTGATTGACTCAGCAGTGCTGACTCTTAGAGCCTACGTGGGGGGAGAGCTGGAGTGGAACAGCTGGGCACTTCTGCAAGATCTCCTCATTCTCCTAGAACCTCCTCAGCACATCTGAAAAGGCTCAGGATTTGTTTAAGGGAGGGAGAACTTGCCCAGGGGCTGAGGAGCAACCTGACATGCCTTGGGCTGTAGAAGCCCATGTCAGGAACTGGTTAGAGCACCAGTGTTCCTGCATCCCACTCCTCCGGAATCATGCAGGAGGCACTCCTGTTACTCAGCTTTGTGTACACACAGTAAATCACAGAGACCCATCAGCCTGTGGGTGCTGAGGCAGTGCTGGCTGGGGAGGCTGGCTAAGTTGCCACCGTGTCCTTACTTTATTTTTAAATGGGGCATGGAGAGTTCTAGTGCAAAAAATGGTTATTTCTTCTGTTCTTAAATGTGCATTCTAGCTATCATTCAACCAGTTGTGAAACACTTGTCTTGGGATAAGATCACTGAGGTAGCTGTGGCAAGACAACCCTGACAATTTATGGGTGCTGCAGATCTTTTTGGCACTTATGTCTTTGATTGCAGTCCTGAATATGCAATAGAAACATTTCCAGAGGCACTGGGAACCTGTTTTATCAACCTCTTAAAATTATAATAAACATAAATAATCCATTCCTTTTATTTTTCTGCTGAAAAAGCCAAAATGGGATAAAATATTAAAGCAGAAAAGTGTTTTTTTAAGAGAAGCTGATAAGCTGTTAAAATGCATGGATGCTGTTGTTGTTGCTGCTTTGAACAAGTGGCTGTGTTTTGTCCTTAACTCAGGACTAAAGGTGTGTGTGCAGATGTCTGCAGGGGAGCCCCACAGCTGGCTCTGAGGGGAGGCTGCTGTGGGCTCTTCTCAGCTAGCTGCCTCGCACTTGGGTAGCATCTGCAGCACCATAAGGCAAGGAAGCAACTTTTCTTTTGTAAGAAGGAGAACAAGAAATAAAAAAGGAGTCAGAGAGTAAGCAGGCTGAATGGGCCATTAGCACCAAGCTCCAAAGAGGTGGAAGTCAAATAGGATAGAAAGGCCCCATAAATTTGTACAACTCCTCAGAGAAAAACACTGTGATTATTAAAACATGAAACCTTGCTTTTTAAAAATGCTTAAAAGATTAATACAGCAATGTCATCCTGTGGCTGCTGGAGGGATTATCCTTAATGGGAATGTTAGAAGTTGTTTTAATGTAAAGCAAACATAGCCACCAAGGAAAGATCAAAAATGGAACAAATTCAAGGCTCTCAGTTTCAGGAAAACAAAGTTTGTCAAGAAACTTTCTACTCTGTTAATTAGAATGAGCAATTTCTCCATAAATAGTGTGTGTGTGTATGTATATATATATATATATATATATGAGACATAGAAAGTGATGACCTCATCTAATTAGCCATTACCTAATCCAATCACTAGCACAAGAGCAAGGCTTAGGTCTCCTTCATGAAAAAAACTTGTTCCCTTTTTGGCCTGAGAAAAGTCTATTTTTGCTGGTGCACATTTTTGTGAGGTCATGTGTGTGTCCCCGAGTAGCTGTGGCTCTAATCCCCCTCCCCGGGCAGGGGAAGGGCTGTCACATGGCTCCCAGAGCCTGGGGGCTTTGCCATGCCCCAGCACAGGCTGGGGCTTCTGCTGCTTTTCGGGCTAGCATCATTACTTCATTTGAATGTCAACTGACCAGAGAGCAGCATGCTGCTCTGCTCTCTGTGTAAGCCTTGGAAGGCTAAATAAAAACTTCAGTGTTGCTAATTTAGAGCAAGAAATGTAATCTTTTCCTTGCCGTTCAGCACAGCACTTAATTTGCTGCCTGTCCTTGTCTGGCCAGGGCTGCAGTCACACACCTGATCCTATTAGACCCTCAGTGAGCAGTGTGAGGCTAGCAATTCCAGAGGCAGGGATTGCTTTGCAGATTGTGCTGCCATCCCCCAAGGTGAGGCACAAACCCACACTGCACCAGGCAGCACTCCTCACACATTGCTGGCCTTGTTTCCCCATGGAAGGCTTGGACTTGCCAGACACAGGTTCTTTGAACAGTTATTTGTAGGAAGATACATCCTGCAAGTCCTCATCCTCAGCCTGCTGCTTTGGCTAAAGAACTTTCCAGCAAAGTGCTCATTCACTCTACCCAGTACCAAAATTCACTTGTTTGTATGTTTGCTGTTGCAGATGACAGCAAGAGATTACTGGGTAAGAAAACACTCTTCTTGACAATAATTGCAGATATTTATAGGCCAGTTTTGTTCAGCTGCCCACATCTTCTGTCTCTTTCCCGTGTCTTATCCTGGACATAGAAATAAACTTAACTGAAATGAATCTCATTTTTTAGCTGCAAGTAGCCAGCCCTCAGTTTTCAGTTCAGATGAGATAACATCACCATGTAGTTCCTAGTCACCAGAAATGTTGCTTGAAGCTCAGGACTCAAGCCCTGATGAGAAGGTACTGCAGTGCTCAGGACTGGGCTCAGTGGAAGGAGGTCTGAGTTGAAATAAAAGAGTTTAGTTAATTGTCAGGATTATAAAGACTTGATTCTGTAAAAAGCCCAATATCTTTACCCACCTCCAAGCAGGTTTTGCTGGAGGAAGCTAAAATCTGTCCCAGGATATAACCTGCAGACCCGGGGGAAAGGAGGATCAGTGTTTACAGAGTTGAGTCCTTATAGCTGAAAATGAGTTCACAGTAGATTATGCTCCAAAATTGTACCTGGCAGCTCTTGTTAGCATGACTTTTACTTACTGACACTCTCTTGTATGACAAAACGAATAGTAAGAATCTAGCAGCTTTTCTCCCTGTAGTTCTGGGAGATGCACTAAGACAAAACAGAAGTGCCATGATTTCCTGACATGCACTCACTCTAAAATGTCACAACGATGAAACCAATGCCATCTGTGGGTTGTTTTGTTTGGTTGGTTTTTGTAATGAGCCATGGGCTACCAAGTAAAGGATACAAATGAAGTGGCTATGACTAAAGAGCCAAGCTGTACATTAAGCAAATGTGCACCAACTCCTGCTCCCCTAGTGCTCCTTTCATCTGCAGCACTACAGAAGAGCACAAGAATCTGCATGCTTTATTCCCTCATTCAAGTATGATTATTTGATTATGATATCAAATGCAGGGTCAGAGCTACTGCACAGAAGCTCAGAATGTGGCAGCCTTGCCCTGCGGGGCTTGTACTCCTTACACATCAGTGCTCAAACCAGAACTCACAGTTAAGAGTAGCAAGTTGAAGAGAGAACTTGATTTGCAGGGTTGTAGGATCATACCTTAAGCATCTTCCTTCTCCACTTGCATTCAGTGCTCATCACTCTTTCATTTCCTTCCTCCTCTCATCCCCATGCTTTATTCCAAGAGAACTCATTTCTTAACTGACTTGCTAGGTTGACAGAGCTGAACAAAGGAATTTACTAGTTAGAAGGTTCCAAACACAGTGACAAGGGAAGTATCCTGTGCTGCTCCTCTATGAGATCCAGGAATGACAGAGAGTGAGCAGGTAGGGGACAGGACAGGATTGTCTCTTGTTCAGAAAGAATCCTAAGTCTGCTGTAATCAGTTCTAGTAGGGGAGCTCTTACCCTTCTTACCTGCTTCATCCTTGTTCACCCTGCTGGTGCTGCCACAAAGGCAAGGTACCGTCTGTGCTTGGGGGTTTTTGATGTCAAGGTAAACTTGGTGCTTTTCATGTCATTTCACAGAGAGACTCAAAGTCTGTGCGATGAGAATTTCCAGTAACTAACAACAGAACGCTGAAATGTTCGATGTGTGGAAGTTTCCACACCTGTGAGCTGGCCTGCAAGATGATGGCAGGAATTCCAGGCTGCTCCCAGAGCCCAGTGCTGAGTGCCCTGCCAGCACAGCAGAGCAGCAGGAGCCGCAGCAGTCTCCTGACATCTTGTGGCTTGGCTGCAGAGTACAGCAGTCCCTTCCCCCACAGCCTCAGGCACGGGTGTCAGCCGGAGCTGACCTTGGCATTAACCGCAGGCGCTGGAGAGCCTTATATAGAGCTACATTCCTCTCCCCAGCGCAGAGACACTTCTTCTTCCCTCCTCTGCAAGGATGAATGTGTTCTGGTGAGCCTGTGCTTCCCCGAGCACTTCTGGATGAGCTTTACCCTGATTTACACCAAAGAGACCAGAATTTGCATTGAATACAGATTAAGTCTACCCAGACTGGATCCCAGATTCTGCATATGTCATCTTCCCCTGAACTGCTGGAACAAAATGCAGATCCAAACCTCTCAAGTTTCCTGCAACTCCCCTCAGCCCCACCAGCTCACTGATGCTTGGGCCAGGCTCTGCTGATCAGCATCAGTCATTCCTTTAGGTAGCTCCAGTGCCAGCTATGCCTGATCTCTAGAAGAAAGGACAGGAATTTGGAGTGTTCTATGAGGTATATTTATTTTTAAACACTGGATTCATTTTTAAAAAGCATGCTGTTAGGAATGTTACCCTTGCCTGCCTGCAGAGATCCATGCAGTGCAGCCCCAGCCTCTCTCATCTGAAAGCATTGCCTGGGTCTTGAAAGAGTTGTGCAAAAATCTTCTGTTTCCTCCAAGGAGCTAAGTGTTTGCCTCAGTTCCTGCGTCTCAGAACTGGGGAAATGATGAACTACACTGAATTTTGCAAGCAGAGGAATCCAGTTGTCCTGCTGTTGGGCCCCACTGAGCCTCCCCCAGGTTGCTGAGCTCACTGGGGCCTTGCTCTGGGCAGAATTGGCAGCAGGAGGGCAGAGGACAGCCAGAGCTGGAGCTTTGGAACACCATGGCTGGGACTGGTGGGAGCTAGGCTGGAGTTTTAGAGGTGCTGAGTGATGAAGAAGGAGGAGGAAATGAGCTTCTTCTCAGTTATTTTTTGCAAGTGTATTTCACACATTTTGTTCCACAGCTTGGCAAAATATGGTGCCAAGGAAAAGAGATGGAGCAGTAGTGACCATTCATCCTCCAGCAGCCCTGCACGCAGGAGTACCTTCCACACCCCATTCCCTTCCTTCAGGAAGCATGGTTCAAAGGGGGAAGGAAATGAGATGGAAAAGGCAGAGAGAAGGCTCACTTGCTCATGTGGAGCAGCTCCTGAGGGGAAAGCTGTGGCCAGCACTAGGACTAGAGTGAGATTATCACTGTTTACCGAGAAGCTTAGGGGGAAATACATGGAGAAAGTTGCATGGTCAGTTTGGAAGACTTCATCCCCATTCACATTCTCCTCTCATTCTGTCACAGTCTGGGGGTTAACCTCCATGGAGACCATGGCAAGGGAAGGAGACCAAGCAGAGTGGCTAGTAAGCCCTTTGGAAGCTGAGATTTCATTTCTCTTCATGTCTAAGGGAATCTCAGCAGATCTGCATCCCAGGGAGGTAGGCATGCTGCCCTTCTGCATTGCCATTCAGGTGCACAGAGGTGTTACGGGAAAGGCAGGCTATCAGAAAAACACAGCAACATGCACTAAGGTTTTAGAAGAGAAATTGCCCCTGATTTGTGTTACCCAGTGACACTTGTGGTGCCTGCAGCAGTGACCATTTCCAGTTCAGCTCTATCAGTCCCTTTGTTGAAGTCTGCTGCAAGGGGACAATTGACTGTTTGTGGCTTGTGGCTACTCTCTCAAGACAAGTTATAAGCTGGAAGTGTTATACCAGGGGGAAACAAGGCACAACATGAGAGGCATTAGAAACCTAAAAATATATGTTCAATATTTTGCTGCTGCAAACCAAAGTCATCTGTTTATCTTGAATCCTAAAGAGGGTGAAGGCAGCTGCAATTTGAGCTTCTCTGCACTGGCCAGCTGGTAGCTTAAGGCCAGCAGACAGGGAGGGGGAGGTGAGTTATCCCCACTGTTTGGTCTTAGAAGTGGTGACTGCACAAGCTAGTTTGGGGATTACAAGGGTTGTGATTCACATAGGAACTGCTGGGCTAATACTGGCATATATTTCTGAAGACCAAATGGTGGCTGGACACTCAGCATCAGGTCACCTCCAGCAGTACAAACTGATTCAGGATCACCTGCACAGGAACAGATGCATCACTTAGTTACTTTTTCCATCCTTCCCATTTGTTACTGTCAGTTGTCTTTGAATCACTATGACTGCCAAGATGCTGTAAGTGAGATTCAATTACAAACACCAGGAGTGTGGGTTAGGAACTGAAGTCATCAAGCAGGTCAGGTCCAGCTCCTTACAGCTTGACTGTGTTTAGAGGGTGCCCTAAACTTGATATGTGTGTGGGAGAGAGCAGTATTACCTTGCTTCAGCAGCTGCATGTGGAGAACTGGCACAATGGCATGTCTGGGGGCTCATTTGAATGGGTAACAAGAAGAAAGGGAGGGGGAGAAAGTGATTTATATCCATTTCATTCTTTTCAGTGACAAAACGCTGCCCCTAAGCTGGCTGCAGCTGGATTTGCTGGGTGAGCCCAGGGCCCAGTGTGTGTGCAGCTCCTGGGTGCAGGAGCTGGCCCTTGAGCAGCACCATGCAGCCTGCTTGTCACCACTCTGAAGTGGCTGCACTGGTTCCTAGACTTGTCCCTTCTCTGCATGCAGATTGGATGATTCCCAAACCACAGTGTAAAAGCTCTGCAGCTCTCAGCCAGTCGTGTGGAAAGCAGTGTTGGGTGGATATGCATGCAGCATGTTTGGAAGCAGTGCCATGTTTTTCTGTGAAGAATGTGTTCAGGTTGCATAAAAGAAGCAGGCAGGAGCTCGTGGGTTTTCATTTGGTGGTTCTCCCTCTGTTCTGCTTGGCTTCTCAGCTTTCAATGGATCCCAAGGTCAGGCTGTTATTTGTTGCTAGGCCAAAGTGGCAACCTCCCACCCTAACAATGCTACTATCTTCATATCATCTGAGCTATGGGGGCCACACTCTGATGCTTTGGCAGTGTTGCTAGGGAGGTTGCTAGGTTAGATTGATGTCACTATGTGGGTTATAAATTGCCTTTACCCTGCTGGCCCTAACTTGGCCCCCAACACAATGATCTAGTAGATGGCATCCAAGTGTTCGAATGATGCATTGGAACAACATCTTCAGACCCTGAACTTGGCAGCAAACACATTTTGTAGCTCTTCAGCAGAGGAACCCTCTTGTAATCTAGAGAACAAAACAAACATTTGCATAAAAGACACACTCTCATGTCCAGGGATTAGCAAAACTGATGAGAAATACCTAGTTTCTGCCACACACACAGGCACTAACCCCAAGGCTTTCCCTTGCCACAGGCTGTGTGCCCTCCACATGCCCCACTGCTGAGAAAAGGAAGTTTTGAGAAGAGGACAGTGAAAGCTGAGGAAATGAGGTAGGTGATCTGGAGTACTGCCTGTCACAGTCTCAGCTCTCCTAAAACACACTGCCAGTGCCTTTATTATCTCACCTGTTCATCCCAGCCCGAAAGTGCCTTTCCATCTAGTCAGATTGTTTGTATGTTTCTAGTTCGTGACCTCAAGGGACTTTTTAATCTTACCTGCTATGAAAAATAATAATAGCTGAGGAATCATTTTAATTGATTTTCAATAGATTAAATATAAAAATGTAGAGATTCTGTGTTCTATAGACTGTAGCTGCTTGTGTGTGTGTCTGCATGCCTGCCCTTCATTCCTTTGGAAAAGGAATAAATACAAACCAAGCTCCATGCCCTTCAGAGCTGTTCTGGGTTAGTCAGTAAACACATCACTAGGCAGGCTTTTCTTTATGCATGCTGTCCTGATAAGCAGGGCTGTAGCTGCACACCTCTCATTAGTGCTAATGAAACTGATGGGGCTAAATCCCCATGCTTGTGTGGAACCCACACCTTAGTATATTTGTAATTATTTTTCATTCCAGGGCAGAGCAGAGCACAGCTCCTACAGTGCTGTGTGAATCCATAGGGTGTATACATATTTATAAATGTTTTTAAAAATGCATATTATATTTTCCCCACAGAGCAGCACATCTCTGCTGGCTGGAAACATGTATTAAAGGAGGTAACAGAAATCCAGAGGAAATGTCTTTGGAAAAGCAGTTCATACACATGGGCTACAGCTGCCTTTTAAAGATTAATTTCTTGGCCATTTACAATGTGGTTTTTATTATCAAAAGCCAATGGACCATATTACAGAAAATCTTGCTTTGTAAATTCCTTTTGGGCTTCTTGGGGCTGATTCTGTTACACAGAATTCAGGGCTTGCCTTTGCAGACTTGCACCACCACTTGCTCCAAGCTGGCCTGGCTTCTCTCAGGGTTAGCCACTGTCCTCCTTAGGTGTCAGCAGAGCAAGCAGCATCCCCTGTGCATGTGCTAGTGCACAGAAAGGCAGGTAAAACACAGAGATCTGGGTGTTTGTTTCCAATGTGGCTTGCAGTGCTGCAGAGATGAGCATCACTTTGTGAAGGTAAAGCACACACATGGCTGTAGGCATTTGCATGCATTAAAGATGGGAAAGAGGTTAGAGCTGGACTCATACTTCTAAAATGTGGCCTCACTGAAGCTGCACTGGCTCTGGCTGCATTGGTTATCAGTTAGTTTGTTGTTGTGTTGCTGTAGCATTTGAAAATGAACCAAAGACTGTCTCAACAACACCTGTGCCTGTTCTCTACCTTAGTTTTTCCTTCTCTTGCCCTTCCCCTTAAGACATACAGAGTTTAGCTTAGTGTCATGTACTCCTCAGCTGCAGTGTGGGACTGGACAGAAAGCAGCAGCAGACACTGCTGTGTGCACAGCAGATCCTGGCCTCTCTCTGTTTCAGCCTGTAAGCAGCACAATTCCCAGTGCACAGAGGATTTGGGGAGCCCATCCATGGGCTCTCCAGACATCCCCAGAGCCAAATCCAGACCTTTGCAGGCTCCTCTTAAACCCATAAGAGGCAAGAATGGAAGTGTAAGGGAAGCGTGAAGGTAGTAACTGTTAAACCCTGCCAAGTAGTAGCCCAGGGAAGAGACAAGACACAGCAATCTCAGAGCTGTATGAAGGACAATAAATTGCTGCTACTCCTTAGCAAGCCATGAAAGGATGGAGAATCTCCTAGGGTGGACCCCAGGCAGGAGTGTGAGTGCCTTTCCCAGAGCAGATGCTTGTCCTCTGATAAGGAGATGATGTTTCTTAGGGGACTTCTGTTCTTACCCTGTAGCAGCTGTCAGAGTGATGCTTCCACACCTGCAGCACTGGAGTGCCTGGTGCTCCAAGGTGGCTTATTGCAGTGCAGGAGTCACACACTCCCTGAAGCCAGTGTCCAGGGCTCTGTCTGAGGATACAGTGTCTACACTAACACTGGCATTTCATTGCTTGGGAAGTGTTAAAGCCTCATGCCTAAATGTTGATTTTTTTCATGTGCTTCTGGGGCTTTTTCATCTCTGCCAGAATTAAGTGCAAAGGGAATTTTTACAGGCAACTTGTAAATTCCTGACAAGAGGAGTTTATAATAGAAGTGTTGACATAACCTTAACTACAGTGACAACTGAAGCTGGTTTGTTAGGAAAGCAGCAAATAATTCTCTTGCAGGAAGGCAGGAGTTGGGCATAGAAGGTGAGGCAGCTAACTGTTTTCCCCTGAGAAACCCTGGAGGCTATTGTGTGAGCCAGCAAGTGAAATGGAGCTGAAGCAAATCACATAGCAGGCAGAAGAAGAAACACTCTGGAATTTGCTCGTTTTCATCAAGGAGATGGTGCAGTCATCCTCTTACCCTGTTTTTTACAAGCTGCATTTCTCCCCTCAGAGGCAGTCATGAGGGTCTCACAGCAAGTCAGGGCTCGTTTGGGCTGTACAGCTGGCTCTTACTGTGTTCTTTGTCCCAGAAAAGCTCCAGCAGTCAGGAATGAGCTCCTTCACCAGGAGCAGGGATCAGCCCTTTGTTTCAATCCATCTCTGTCTCTTACAAGGAATAATGTTTTAAAAAGTCACTAAATCAGATTTCTCTCCTCAAGTCAATTGCAAGAATTCAAACCTAGGACCTTAAGCACCCAGCAATAGATGGAGAAGCCTTTGTGCAGGGAAGCTGAGCCACAGCCCAGGCTCCCAGCCCAACAGACATTGCTGTCACCTACAGGAGAACCAAAGAGGTGATCTTAACTGAAATCTGAAGCCAAAGCATTTTTAGTGCCTTTATTTCCCCAAAGTCAGCTGGGGTTTGTTTCATAGCTGTCATTTCTCTCCTGAGGGAGAGGGAAAGGGAGGTTTTACAGCTCTTCTTGCAGGCAAAAAATGCTCAAGGCCGAATGGAGATGGTATGTGCATCCCCACCCCACAGAGCCAGGCTCTTGCTCAGGCTGGCTTCAGAGGTGTGTGTCTCCTGCCCTCTTTCCTACACCCTTCTGCTGGCTCCAATCTCTTGGAATCTTTGAGATTAGCTTCTAAATGGCATCCTGTTCCCAAACATGTTTAACAAAGTCTTTCTTACCTCTTTGTTGTGATGTTTGTGTGTGGAGAGGCAGTTAGCTCCCTGGCAAGCAGCAGCGAGGTTTATTGTGAGCTGGCACACTCCAGAGTGTGGCTGACACGGGTGCTGGGAAGAAGGTGCAATGCCTGATTCCTCCCTGCCCAGCCTCTGCCCTCTCCTAGCATGTCTGGCAAAATCCTAAAGTAGCTTTCTTGGAAAGGTGGAAGGTCCAGGGACAAAGTATTCGGCATAGATTGATCACAGACTGATCAGACTGATCAACCACTTTGCACAGAGATGTAGAGGAAAGCAAAGACTGCAGTTTCCTTTCCCA
This sequence comes from Bucco capensis, assembly GCA_013396975.1. Lineage (NCBI taxonomy): Eukaryota > Metazoa > Chordata > Aves > Piciformes > Bucconidae > Bucco > Bucco capensis. The sequence goes on along the minus strand of VWZO01022439.1, from coordinate 1,086,140 downwards.
TTAAGAAAAGGTTTGTTACCCTTCCCTATATTCTTTTATTTTAACAAATGCTGAAATACAATCCCTAGGTCTTAGGCACTGCCAGCAAACCTGGCAGAGATGCTGCAGTTGCAGCCACAGCCATGAGCTGGAGGACATGGAAAACTCTCACTTTTTCCCCTGGCAAACCAAACACACATCAGGAAAGTAACTTGCCAATGAATTGCTCTGCTTTTTTTCCCAAAACTCTCATTTTCTGCCAGAATTTCCTCTCTCACTGAGTGCCCCTGTATGAGTGGGAAGCAAGCAGGCCTGTCTTGGAACCACAAGCCACCAGAGCCAGATCCCAACACAGCTTCAGGCAGGCTGCCCAGGACATCCTCTCCTGGCACTGCTTTGGGAGTGCCCTCTGCTGGCTTCCCAGAGGGAGCCCTGGGGCAGGGCAGCAGCATGCAGAGCTCCTGCAGAGCTTGGCTCTCCTGCAGTGCACATGCACAGGAGGTTGCTGCACTGCAGGCCTGGGTGCAGCATGGTGCTTTCCAGAGGGCTGTTGATGGAGATGGCTTTTGGCTGTGCTCTCAGCTGCTCTGCAGAATGCAGCAATGCTTCCTTGGCCAGGCTCAAGGCTACGGGCTCTGGCTCACTGTGTGGAGCATTTAGCCCCAGCCCCTGCCTCTCACTAAAGGACATGGCAAGTAGAGGAGATTTATACCAAAAATGAGATGGCAGAAGGAGCAGAGGCTCCTGGAGATAAGTAGGTATTAGGATTGTGTTTTCAATCTCATGTTCCTAAATGAGGCAGGTGACACAATGCATTGTCAGCAGCAAATCAGCAGCATGCAGCACTGCTGTGTTTTGATGTGTGCTGATGAGACTGTTGGGACTGGCTTCTCCAAATAGTCTTCTAAACGTTGAAAGGGCCTGCCTCTCTAGATAGCTGCTGTGTTCTGAAGCAGTTATCTCAGGATAAAGAGCTGATATCTGGCATTATTACTTAGAAGCATTTTCACTTTGCTCTTAAGCTTCTTGATTGATGTTTCTCCAAGAGTGTCTCCCATAGCAAGGCTGATGCAACAGCAGTGTGGAGGAAGGGGAAGGTCTAGGTGACAGCTCTGGGTTTACTGAGGCATCCACTTGCTAGAGGTTTTCAGTAACAGATTCAGACTCAAGAATCATTCCATGAGGAAAATGTAGGTACACTTGAGTAACTCAGAGCAGGATGGGCAACCACACCTCCTCTTCCAGATCTTTGTGATGGGCTGTGGGAAGGTTTTATGGCAAAACCTTTCATGTCCTCTCCAGACACTCATTTTCATGGAACATGGGGGAACTTAACAGCTTTAAAGTAGTTTTCCTTCAAACTGACCACCCAGTTCAAACCTAACTGGGACAGGGAACAGGCAGACAATGTGACTGCACAGTGCTCACTTTCTTGGGAGGCCAAACACTGAGAGGTCATTGCAGGTTTGGTTTAAATAAGGGTAGGAACTTTGCAGTCTTGTGGCTGTGTGTCCTAGGCACTGGCATGTTATACCTGCTGATGGCAGGGAGGAGGGAGCCTGAAACATCCTTGGCATTTCCTGGTAATTCTGTGCTGAATTCTCCTGTGGGAGTTTTCACAGACTTCAGTTTATGCTCTGGTTTATGGTAAGGACAGCACAGCCTGGCTTCCTTTCTCCAGTCCACTCTCCCTTCCCACAAGTCAGAGCTGTCTCCAGTTCTTCTCCCCAGGTCTGCACATGTGCTCACTCCCTCTGCAACCCAGAAAGCCCTTGGGAAGGAAGAGGTGGGAACACTGACCATGCAGGTGCTATCCTGGGTGTGTGGAGAGATGGCAGTGAGAAAGAGATGGAAAGGAGGAAGGAGGGAGAAGGAATGTTAAAGAACTCCATGAAAACAATGCTCTGTGGATGTGGCATTGGACTGGAAGGATCAGGCAGCAAAGCCTGTGGGGCAGGGCTGGGAGCTGAGCAGTTCTGTTGCAGGCCATGCTCTTTGGTTCTACACTGGGGAACAAGAGGTCTGAGTTCTGCACAGACTTCATCACTGACTCTGTTCTGTTTTTGGCAAGCTGCTTCAGCTTCTCTAGCCACCACTCCTTTGTGTAAGATGAAGACAGTGCAAGTGGATGGATAGGAATGAGAGCAGAGACTTTTCCAGACCAGTGATAAATCATAGAGCCATGAGGCTGGCAGAGACCTTGAGGGATTGTCTAGTCTGGCAGGCATCATTTCTTTAAATTCAAAGGACTGCCCTGGAATTAAAAACAACAACCCTGTTCCAGTCACAGTGCCAGCACAATGGTTTGAATCCAAAATAACCCAAAGTTGTGTTTTATTCTTTAAATTGGAGGAAGGCCCATGTTGAGCAAAAGTTCTCAAAAAATTAAAGCCAGATCTAGTTACAGTTTAAAATAGGCATAAGTGCCTTTGTTCTGGTTAGCTTTATCCTGACATCACTTCTTTTCATAGATGTTTATAAACAGTTTCTTTGCTGGTTAGCCCAAGGTTGTTGAAGTGCAGTGGAATCAGTGTGTGGACTGGAAGCATCACAGACAGTGCAGCTCTCAGGCAGCAGCAACTTAGAGATCTCCCAGCAACACTACCAACTCCATCCTGAGTCCAAACCTTGCTTCCCAAAATATTATGATGATAGCATCATGTTTTTCTCCATTTATTTGGAAGGTCACATCTTTCCTCCATCTGACCAAACCTTCAGTGCAAATAACAACAGCAATTAAGAGTCTGTACTTAAAAGCACACTGTCATTGGGAGGAAGAGGCAGAGAGAAGCCCTGTTAGCTGAAGGCTGTAATTACAGAAGAAAATGCCAGTCAGAGATCACACCTTTTCATCATTAACTTCTCTGTGCCTGAGCAGAGGATTGCATTCCTCTAGCTCTCTTTGGCTCACCCTGCTGAAATGTGCAGATAACAGCACCACAGCTGCTCCACAGGCTGCAGAGCTGCAATACAGCTCTCTAATGATGATGCTATGTGGTCATCTTCTTCACATTAACTGATTCATATCCTGTACCTCCAGGAAGCACTGAGCATTGGATTAGAGCTGATGGATGTACACTGAGCACTCCAGCACAGGACAGCCAGGAATGCATGAGCTCCTGGGGCTTCCTTCTGCTAAAGAGAACTAAGAAAGGTGAAGGGGTAAATAGACTGAAATAGTTCACTTTCTGACTATACTTCTATGATTACTTTTTGTGTTCCTTCTTGAAGTGCACAGTTGGTCACTGAACCCTCCCCTCTGATTGTGTATCCCAGAGAAGGGAAAGCAATCATGTTTTGTCCATCCAGACCAGCAACCAATTCCTTCTTGAGAGCTCCAATTAAGGATGAAGTAGCCCGAGTGCCCACTGCTCTAGCTCAGAAGAGATTTACACCACAATTCATGGATATCATTTATCTGGAAAAAAACTATTCAGAGCCTAAGACATGAAGCATGGTTGGAGGCAAAGGCTGCCTTTGTGTGCTCTGGGAGGGTCTCTCCCCCCAGCACGTGCCCACATGCAGGCACACCCCCCCCCTGCTGCAAGAGATCCATTTTATGGATTCAAGGACAGCTCTCTCCAAGAGCAGAAGAGATGTTGCCAAGATACCAGATGTGGTTCCATTCAAGACCACTCATAGGAGCAATTCAAGATGAAATCAAATTAGATGTGTTGGTTATACAGAGCACAGCCTGCTCAGGATACTAAATGACAGAGTTTGCCAATAATTAAGTGAAATCTCAGAGATGATGAGTCCCCAGAGCTCTCTAGGTTATGTTGGTCTAATTCTAAGTGTCATCATTATAGCAGCAGAGCAAAATACTCTGCATAGGCCACAGAGCTGGAATTTTTACTGTGGATATTAGCTTTTCACAGTCAGTGCTACAGGGCAGTGCTGAGCTTCATTACATGGCTTCTGCTCCTACACTAGCTTAACCTTTCCCTCTTACAAAGATCCTGAAACTTGACTCCCACTTAATAATTGATAGTTAGCACTTGCTATCCATAGCAGTATTCACATTCAAAGCACCTTACAAAAAGCTCATTAAGGTCTCTGAACCCCCTCCCCTTGGAGATGTCCAACACAATTACTCTAATTTTGCAGAAAGGGAAACTGAGGCAGCAAGGTTATGAGTTAGTCTGAGACTAGAAGACAGCCTTCCAGCTGCCCCTGGTGCTTCTTCCTGAGAGAGCTGGAGCTTACTGGAGGCTGCCAGGATGCACTCACAGAACACTGCTCCTGTCTGTGCCTAACTCTGTCCTTACAGTTAAACCTTCACTTCAGATCACTTGGAGTTGAAAATGGGTCACTGAATTTGTGATTCTAGGAGATGGCTGGCTGAACAGAAACCCCCCTGAAAAACAGGAGCTGGTTTGAGAAGAAATAACCTAAATATTAAAAAAGTTAGTGGAGGACAGAGCTAAAATAAGTCACTTTGAAGGCTTAGACTTCCTGGAAGAGCTTACTCAGAATTCAGCCCTTGTTGTGTACAAAGAGAGAACAAAGCCTTGGGGCCTGTGGCATCAACATTGCTGCAAGCCCTAGCAGCACACAGGAGGGCAAAACTCTGTGCTGCCTTAGCCCCAGGCTACAGCATTGAAGGTGGCAGGGATAGGAGCAAACCCTGATTCACCAGAGCTGCAGTACATCTGCTGGCCCTGGCTGCAGACAGTTCTTCCACCTCGGTGCCCAATGACGTCTGCAGCCCTGGCCACTCTCCTGCTGGCACTGCACTGCTGCTGGGGAAGGTCTGCAGAGCTCAGCTCCTGACAGAGTGACAGTGCAAAGGGAGCTGGGCTTATTCACAGTGGAAACAGCATCTTCCAGATGACTAGGAGGAAGTTATAAAATGTATAGAAGGTTCTGATAAAGATCTTGGATAGATATGTTCCTGCTGCCAAAAGATTCCGACCTAAGAGGCTTTTAATTAGAGACTGGGGCACTCAGAGCTATCTTACCAAAGAGGTAATAAAATTATTGACTAAATCACTAACAAAGGCAACTGAAGCAAGGAGTTTAAATGATTTCCAGAGACTGTTCTCCAAGTGAAGGTTATAGTGAGAGAGCCAGCAGGACAATTAAACCAAATGAGGTCAAGCATATTGGGCCTTAAGGCCTCTGCCTGCTCCTCAGATTTCTTTTGTTCTTATAATTCAATTATAAATCCCCCCAAGAACCATTTCACTGTCTCGTAAAGCAGTTGGTAAACTTTTTTATTCCTCTGTAAATTGTCTCCTACCATTGCAGGCAGGGAGGGGTGTCCATAGGCTTCCTGGGGCCTTTTGTTCTCCTGCGTGTGCCGCATGCGCGTGGGTGTCCAGATGGGCCAGGGCTCCCCAGAGCATCCTCAGCCCGTGGGGAACAGCTGTGGCTGGAGGTGGCAGCTGGCAAAAGCTATGTGCTGGAGAGCTGCAACAACTGTCATCGCTCTGCCTCTCATCCTCTCTTGCTCCATCCCCTTCCCCTCCAAGTTTTCTTTATCCTGTTTCTGTGTGAGGCAGAAAGAGGAAAGCTTTTCTGTGTGTGCCTAATTTCCTGCCCACTAGGTCATGTATCCCAACCCTTGACATCATCAATGAGCAGGAAGCTCTGCTGGCCAGCAGATGCCTATGCAGATCCAGTCACTTATAATTAAACACTTCTAAAGTGTAGGGTTGGTTTGTTCTTTTCACCCTTTTTTTCTTTTCCTTGGTAGAAATGTATTTGTAAAACAGGTTAGGTGGAAGTTAGGCAGCTTGCAAATGCAGAACTTTTGTAGACTGCAGTCCTGCTGCTCACAGTGTCCACTGACCACAAGAGAAGCTTGTAGGACTGGGTCTCATGGTGCAGCTTTCCCTAGGTAAGGAGGCAACCCCCAGTCATTTACTCCTCTCAAGAAAAAGTGCATTGGAAGCTTGAAACCATTCCTGATTCACAATGGCATTTAAGTACCTATGGGAAGAGGATAGAGGTCCAGGGATTAAAAACATTTTCTGAGCAGTTTAAGCACAAAACTCCTGTTCAGATCGTGGGTTTTGAGGCTTACATGACTCAAGGGGTCTTGAGTCTGCACCAGGAAGGGCCTTGATACCTTTGTAAATCAGGCCCAGGGCAGCTGTCTTCAAATGGGCCTGAAGTGAGAGTTTAAACCTCATACCTAGAAATGTTCCCTTTAAAAATGCAAGTGTCAGCATCCTTTCTGTCCTGGGAAGTTCCAAGTGACAGATCTCTTCTCAAGAGATGAATTGAATGCTGGAAGTGATCACTGGAGCAGGAAGAGAAATAGAGAAATATTTCTTCTTCTTGTCTATTTCTACTTCATTACAGCTAACACAATTTGGTTCAGGCATTGAAAGGGGGACTGGCAGCTCTACTTTCTCAGGGAGAAAGGAGAAAGCAAATGTCCCTGAGGTCCTGCAGAGATGGTGTGATCTGTGGTGTTAGAGATGAACACAGAGCTCGCTCTGTGACTGATCCCTGTTACCAATTTAACATCATCTTCCTCAGTTTGTTAAAATCTTGTGCCTCCTTCCCCTCCCAGAAGAAACAAGTGTCAGTACATGAAAGAGGAAGATAAATTAGCGCAAGATTCAGGTGGCAGAGCTAGAGATTTGGGGAATGCTGAGGTAAGATGCCTGTATCAGTGCTGGCTCAGCCACACTGCACACAGATAGCACAGCAGCTTTGTTTCACTGGTCACATGCCCAGATTAATGTAATTACTGTTATTCAAATATTGCCCAAAGTGTTGCTTGTTGCTAGTCTGTCAAGTTCTGGATGTGGCTGATGATTGTCCCCTGGTGGCATCTGTGAGCACTCATGGAGCACAATGCCCAGGACTCGCCAGCGTGGCACCTATGGATTTACTCATCTACATCTCAACTAGCTGCAAGCCCACTGGCACTTGCTGGATGGCAAAGGAGATTTTAGCTGAAAGTGCTTTTGTTGCTGTAAAAGATGAATGCAAAGTGTACACTATTTCACTGCCAGGCTGATGCTGGCAGGAAGCCAGAGCTGCCCTGGTTTCGCTTGGGCTCTGAGGATATTGGATCATCTGTAATGCAAAAGCTCCTCTTTCAAAGGAAAGAGACAGTGTGTTGCAATAGACTTTGTAGTGATAAATATCAACTGTGCCACTTCTCTCCCAAAAGGGGTTTCCCACAGTCCTGCAGTAATACACAGTTCAAAAGGCCATCCTGAGATTTATAGAGCTATATATCCAAAAAATGGCATCCCAGTTGCTTTTCTCAGCTCAAGTGGATCTGACCTGCAGCCTTCACAGCTCTGTACCACAGAGAGCAGCCACAGGTCCAGGGTGATTAGTGAAGATGTGGCAGTTGGGTCACTCAGATTTGTACAAGCACTTCATCTAGCCAGTCCTCACTCGTGTGAGTGGATGTTCTGGAAGCTTTCAGAAGTATTTGGCCAGGAGATCTGCTAAGAGTGGAGTAAAAGGACAGAAACTCATTTAAATCAAGAGAGTCAGAGCAGCTGATGACAGTAGTGAATTTGGCCCTCTCCGTGCATTAATTATGATAAACTGCTCTCATATTGTCCCTTTCTTCTCTATTCTAATTCTGTTTATCCTATCCTCTCCTATCCTATCCCAATCTATCTCCATTTCAAGCCAAGTTACCCAAGTTCTAACCCATTTCTATAGCAATATCTTTTGCTTGTGGATGTCCATTGAATGCCCCAAAATGCTTTCTCTGAAGACAGTGGGAAAATTCCTGCTGATTGTTCTTAGGGACACTATTGGGCTCTTAACAAAGGGACTTGCTAGTGAAAGACTCATTCTAGAATAACCTGGAGAAGTGGTTCTGTGTTTGAAGCTCTGGGTGAAGCCCATCTGTAAAGCACACCCTGAAGTCATTGCCCAGTGTGCACTCACTCCGAGATCAATGGAGCTGAGCAAGGGCTGCTGGAGCTGGCCTGGTGTTGCTCTCTTCTAACCTAATATACCTGCTCTGCATCTGAAAATGCAGCCCTCTCATTTTACTGCACACAACTTCAAAAGCATGTGGATATTGAAAGAATATTTGATTAAAATCCATTAGCAACCAGTATGTATGAGGTTGTGCAAAAATGGGAAACATTACAGAGGAAAACAGCTTTACAGACTGGTCTGCATTCTCAGCTTCCTAGACAGAGTATGCATTGCTCCACCAGTGATCTGCAGATCTTGTGTTGCTTGAAGGGTTAGCCTGGCAGATAAATGCAGGATCTCCCTGCATGCTTTACACATTTACCATCCAGTTCTAACTGTGCTCCCTGCAGGACTGTGAGGTGCAGAAATTTGGGAGCCACATGGAAGTGTTTGGCTTATTAAATAGTTTGGAATTACTGGCAGTAAGTTTCAATAGCAAATGTGTGAATTCAATCATCTGCATCTCGATCTTCAGCCTGTGGATTTCCAGACAGAAGTTTTGTTACTGAGCTTCCCAAGAATTTCATACATTAAAGACAAGAAATAAAGCAGAACTGTGCAACATCTGACCCATGAGCTTGTGTAGCCTGCCAAGACCTTTCATTGACCCATCATAATGCTCTAGTAAACAGACTCCTCTCTCTGCCTTCTCCCAGCACACAGCTGGAGTGATGCTGAGCCTGCTTGGGGCTGGGACACATGGAGACTGCTAACTCTTAGCCAGTTCATTAACTTTAAAATCAGAATTATTTTTTCCTCTTGGTTACTTATGGCAACACTTCAGTTCCAGATGAGGTAGATGCACAGGAATGCAGTGGATAAGGGGCTGGATGGCATGAGAAGCTGTCATCTGCCACAGGCTGAATGTGTCTGCAGAAAGCACATCTGGAACTAGAAGGTGCTTGCTGTGCTCAGTGTAACACTGGTGAGCCTTGAGCCAGATTGCTCTGCCTAGTTCTGGAGTGTGCAGAGAGCAAAACTGGGGAGAGAGGGGGAGAGCAAGAGAGGGACAGCTGAAGGGGGAAGAGATTTAGGAACCTGGGAGGAAAGGCTGGAGGAATTGTCTTCACTACATTTGGAAAAGGACTGAGGGAAGCTCCAAGTCTCCAGAATGTAAATGGAGCTTTTATTTTGTATTTTAAACTGTGAGTCATCACTCCTTAGGTCCCTAACATGGAATAAAAGCTAATTGATAGCACAGAGTGTTAGGTTAAGCAGGGCTTCATCTCTGAGTGTGTGGATGGCACAGGTGATCAGGGAGCATGTGGAATCCCACAGAGGGAGCATTTCTGGATTGAACCAAAGAGTCATTTTCCAGGTCTGAGCTAACTATCAGGAAAACCCCAAAAGAATAAAATAGTTGATGATTGAAACTGTGCTTAGGAAAAGACACATTAGAGACCCTCAAAAGCAAAGTGAGCAGTGCTTTGCCTGCAGCTGGCAGAGCTATTCTGACTATGCCCTAGCAGAATCTTGATACCAAGATACCACATTTGCAGCACATGCATGCCAGCAGCTTGAAAGCATAAGCACTGATGTTAGGAGTAATGGAGAAAAGGGTTATTACCATAAAATTGTGCTTATTGCCTCTCCTCCATAACAAACATTGTAAAAAGTACCTTCAAAAAGCAGTTTATCAATCAGCTCTCCTTCCACAGTGACTCTGAGTATTTGAAGTAGGTAATTGAAATAAAAATGGAATTTTTACAAAAGTTGCTTTACAAAGCAAGTTTGGCATTTTTGTGCAGAGTGTTTGGTTTCCAGAGCTATCTTTATTAAAAGCCATTCAGACAAGTATCAAAAACCTAACCCTGCAGGATAAATCATTTTGGGCACAGATGAGGAATGCACAAGGATTAAAACTAGTTTGCCACTGTTCCAGGCACTGAGGACTAATCCTGCTCTGGCCTGCAAGTAACAGGCCCTGGATCTCAATGAGAGAGTGATTTGATCCATGAGATTGCTTCTGTCTCTTTGAGACTGCTCGAAGTGCCTCTTCTGCTTTAATCCAAAACAACTGAGGTAGAAAGGAAAAGCCACAGATGTTTTCATAAGAAAAGGGCAATACATAAAAAAATGTTTCATCAAAGGTGCAACCATTTAAAATGCAAACCAGACACCAGAGAGGTGACAAATTCAAGCTCTTTGTGGTTTAAGATCTTGCAAGTCTTCATTTGCCAGGAATCCCTGTTCAAGTTTTTTAATGTATTCAGTTAGTCATATTCAGTTCTCTTTTATGTCCACTTCTCCTGAATCACTTCACAGATGGAATTCTACAAGCACATCCCTTTGGGGAAAGTAAATGTTAAGTCACAGTAAGTAGATAAGAGCTGCCATACTGGATCAGAGCAAAGGTCTCTCCAGCCCATTCCCTACTGCTGGCAGTAGCCAAGAGCAGCACACTAGTTTTTAACAGCAAGGGCTTTGATCTTTCAGTGAGTATTAAGCTGGTGACTAAGCAGAAAATGAGAAGAAATCCCAAGAGCAGAGCATTCCCAAAGTCAGAAGCAGCAGCAAGTGACCATTAGTGCAAGGTCTGTGTCTCAGAGGGAGAGGAGTCAGGCTGATCAGCTGTAGCCAAGCTGGTGTCCTCCAGGAGCTGAGCACAGCACTGGGTACCAGTGGCATTTCTTTTGTTCTCTTGCCCAGCTAGAGACACCTGCTCTGGGACACCATGGCCACATTTCTTCTTGCAGGAGGGAACTAATCAAAGTCTGGCAACATGAGTGAAATGTGAAGGAGAAGAGCTGGCTGGAGGAGGGAAGAACACAGAGCAGATACCAGGAGGTCAGTATGGGCACAGGTTGAATGCTGTGAGTGGTTCTCCCAAAAGGGATGTTTGGGTTAGCTGCATAGTACATTGACAATAACCAAAGCCTGTTCTGCTCTCATTTCCAGAGGAAGAGCTCCATTTGTTCCAGTGAGGTTGTAGTTAAAGGCTCTCAGGATTTAGCTCCTCTTTTTAATTGCTGCTGCTGCCTCAATTAAATTGGATGTGTGATAACAACAGCCCTCCTGGAGACCCAACAGGAGCTTGAACACACTGAGTAAATTCAATAATTGTGTAAATTACAAAGTTTACATCTACTGATTACTGCATAAAAAACGACATATAGAGCACAGACTTTCTGTAGCCTTCTTGCTTCACAAAATCTTAGAAAAAAGGTGTTTAACCTGCCAAAAATCTACAAGGATCACCGATAATTTGTTGATCAGCATTAGCTTCATTAAATCTATGCACTCAACTATCTGATTAATTCAGAGGCAGGTTTGTAATCAGTGATGAAATGTTTAAGATTCTTCAGCTCTGGCCTCCACAACCTCCTGCAGCTCATTAGAAAAGCTAATCAGATTGAATTTTCCACCATGCTGTTTATTGTAGCCCTAATGGAAGACAATCACTTTAAAATTACACACTTGGCAGGTAATTTCTGAGAGCTCTAAGCCATGGAGGCTCTGCTCTCTCTGGGCTCTTTGTCTTTCTTTACTAGGGCAAGGTAAGCAATGGTGATTTCTGTCAGAATTTGCAGGGCTGTTTTACAATATAGAATGCAATGTAAATGCTGCTGAAAAACTACTTTTGTCTTTGCCACGTTTCTTGTTGCCTGGGAGCCCTGTCAGAGAATCATCAGTAATGTGTGGTCAGTTTATTTTAAAAACCAGCTAGGCTTTCTACTTTGTGATTTGATTGTTCAAAGCCCTAAGAACTTTCTCCATGTGCTCTTATCTTGGGATAAATAGCAGTGGTAAAGGTGTGTTTCATTCCCATCCAGGCCTCAGCCTGGAGAGTTATTGAGGGGCACTGGAATGAACCAGAATGCTGAATGTGGTTTTTAATAAATCAGCTTTGAAGAAAGACTAAAATCAGCAGTCACACTTCCTGCACAATATGGGAGAAAATGGGCCAGCTTCCTGAGTCCTAAGTTGAGGCTTTGGCTATATAAAACAGGGGTTTGGGCCTATTTAAAGATAGAAAGTAGACAGGAAAATTATCAGTCATCTAATGCCATCTCCCTGTGAATATGCAGTTGCTTTTGTAGCATTTTAACTCCCTTTGACTAGTCTGGCTTTGTGCTTTCTGAGGAAATTTCAGTTGTTTTAATTAAAGGCAACACCTCCTGGGGTGTGAGACCTTGTCAGTTATCCTTTCAACACCCTGAAAGTCTGTTGGCAAATTCTATCATCTCTGTTCTTCATCTGCCTAATCTTGCAGGGAATTTGCAGCTCACGTGTGGATGTTGCTATCCCAGACAAGTGTCCTTAGTGACGCTCATGATGCCCCAGAGAAGTCCAGTGGTAGATCTACTGCTGCCTCCCTCCCTGTTCCAGCCTGGCTCAGCACTGCTCTGGGTGATGTCTGCTCCGTGAGGCAGGGTGTGCCCTCCCCAGGGGCACACAGTGCTGTTCACAGCTGATACTCAACAGAATGAAGCCCAGTTGCCTTTCCTCCCAGTCGCTGCAAGCTGGTATCTAGCTGCTTTGTGGCTGAGGAGCAGCTGTACAGCCCTGCCTCCTTCCCAGCAGGTACTGTCAAACACCTCAGCTCCTGCCACCCCCATGGCTTCCCCACAAACGGCACAGAAGCCACCTCCCAGCTGTCCCTGATCCTGCCCACCCTCCCTTTTCTTCACCCCTGACAATCAGGGCAGTCAGATTTAGACTTTTTTTTGGTGCCAGTGAAACATACTTGATAGCAGTGGGGGAAGTATTGAAGAATGTTAGTGACTGGAAGCAATCTGTCTGGAGTTTATTTGCTCTAAAAAGAGCTTCCTTTTGGCTCTTAAGTGCATGGAGTCCTGTAAGCTGGTCCCTTCCCTTCCATTTTAGATCTTTCTTTGTAATATTGCAGGTATTAAACAAAGGAGTGGCAACAAACCAACCAAATAGAAAAACCACAGAACAAACAAACCAGAACCTTTTAAGTACAGTCAAATTTCTGAAGTATTCCTGAGTAGACTTGTTTGGGGAATGAATGCTTTGGCTCACATCTGAGGCTTGCTTTCAGACAGGCTTTCCCAAACCGGTGGCAGATAGAAAGATGTGCATACACCAAAAGCGGAAGAAAAGTCATTCCTCGTGCAATAGAGAGCACAGGCAGTACTGTAACCCCCCGGCGAGGAGCAGCCGCTTCGGCGACGCTTTGGAGAGCCGCGGAGCGCAGCGCCGAGCCCGGGCGCAGACAGCCCGGGGGCTCGCCGGCAGCAGCGCTGCTGGCCTGGGCTCTGCTGCCACCTCCTGGTGTCACCGGCACTGCCGCTGTCCTCTCCTGGTGTGGTGTCACCGGCACTGCCGCTGTCCTCTCCTGGTGTGGTGTCACCGGCACTGCCGCTGTCCTCTTATGTCCTCTTCTGCTTGAGCTACACTTTAGCTCCTGCTTCCCTTCCCCACAGGCAGTTGATACTTTGAAGAGCACTGCATGGTTTGTGGCTGTCCCTGCAGCCAGGCCTCTGCTGTCCTCCTGCCTGCTCACTGCTCTCTCCCACAGACCCATCACTGTCTGCCAGGGAGTCCAAGCCTTGCAGCACCACATCTTCACCCACAGCCGCTGGCAGAAAGTCCATGCTGTTCCCTTCCTCCTGGAGGTGAGCATCTGTTAAAACTCTTGCTGGTTCTCTGCTGCTCTGTGGCTTTTGGGGACCAAAAGACAGTGTTTTCTGTAGCACTGACTGGGAAGGCTCAGGCTTACTCTGGCTGCTGGCCAGGTTGGTTTATTTTATCTTCCTTTTTGCTTTGTTTACTAAACTATCTTTATCTCTTGTCAGTCCTCCTGGGAGAGCAGGAGGGAGTGTCTGTGCAGGGCTGAGCTGCTGGCCCGGGTCAGCCCTCAGCAATGGTGTTTGCAAGGCTGGGGCTCAGCAGGGACAGAACCAGCACAGAGGTGGGCAGTGGAGGGTCTTTAACTAGTCCAGGTAGTGCAGAGCTGTGGGGCTCTTTGTGTACCCAGTTACTCAGTTCAGCCCAGTATTAGTGAACTATTGCACTTGCTGTTGATTCAATGCAGATAACTGTGCTAATGATTAGCACTTGTTACTGTGCTGTTATTTAGAGATAAACAATTTATCTAAAGCTGTTGGGCTGGTGTTTGTTACTGTACCCTGAACTGTAACTCCTCAGGGCTACCTAAAACCCTTACATCAGCAGAGCCCTGCCACCCCCAGAGCAGGGCAGCACTGCCTGGCCTTGGTGCTCAGAGCAGGCCCCAAGGTGCCTGCCAGAACGTGCAGGGGGATGGTCCTAAGCAGTGCTGTTAAAACAGAGTGTGCTTTGGCAATTATCTTATTAAAGCTATTTTAAAATGGTTTTTCTACCCAAATCTGGTTAGCAGAGTTATGCAGTTATCAAAGAATGTCCTTTAACTTGTTTCCTAGCACTGAGGAACTGTGGAGGTGCTGGGCCCAGGTGAGGTGTGAGCTGAGCTCTCAGCCACTCAGCAGTTCTCTGCCTGTCCTCTGCTTGGTGCCTGGTTGTGTAGTGCTGAGCAGGGCCTGGCTGTGAGCTCACCCTCTCCTTCCTGCTGCTCTCTTGAGTTACAAGGCAGCTCAAGTCCTAGTGATACACAGGACTTTTCTAAATAAGCACATTCCTACACATTCCATGATCGTGGATGGAAGGGGAAGCAATTCACAGAGCTGAGAATGAAAGAAATCAGGCATGAGCTGCTATATCCATAGCACTACAAGAGCTTGAGGCTCCTGCACTGTTAAGCTGAGCTGGAGTCTGTTACATGTTTACTATTAATGCAAAGGAAAGCAAGAGAACTCTCCCCTCCCCTTTTTTCTTTCTTGGAGGCAGAGGGGCCTTAGTGTCTTTTGTTTTTCATAAACAGCTAAGAAATATTGCATTCAGAAGAGAGAGGGAAGAATCACATTAATAAAGAATGTGGCATACAAAATGCAGGAGGAAGAAAATTAGTTTATCGTTCTGTAGTGGACACTGATAGAACAAATGTAATTGTTTTGCCATGCTTGTCATTAGAGATCTAAATAACTGAAAGAACAAGAAAACCTGTATAAAAACTTTAATTTGTTGGCAATGTTACAGGAATATAGGAGGGAGAATTGTCAACAACAAATAAATGAAGCACACTGAGGTTTTTTTAATCCATTTTTGCTTGAGCAGTTCCAATGGGGAGGTATATAGTGATTTAAGGCATTAATTATTTTTATAATTATTTATCTTAGTTCCTCCTGGAGATGAACTTTGTTCTTGTGGAACATGGGTAGATCCCTTTGAGTTTTGAATGGATTAGGATCCATCTGAAACCTGAATTCTGTCCATATTTTCAAACCACCATATCCAAGGAATCCTGAATGTAAGGAGTGTCCTGTTGAACCAGAGCAGATGTCCATCTAGCCCACTGCCCTCTCCCTGTCTATGGGAGTAAAGGATGCTCAGGAAGCAGCATGCAAGCCCACAGTCTGTTCATCTCCCTCTCCCAAGCATCCCTAATCACAAGTAGGCAGCAACTGGAGATGTTAGCTGATGATTCCATGCCTATTCTCCTTTTTTTTTCATCTGTTTATAGACCAGTCACCCAGTTTAACTAGTTTCTTTTTCAGTCTGCTGACTATTGCTTATTTACAGCCTGTGGTAGGGAGTTCCAGACATAATTACCTGCTGTGAAAGAAGGTACTGTCTTTTGGCTGGGAGTAATGCCTGATTAGTCTCACTGTGAGCACCTTCACTCTGGTATTGTGAGATCTGATAAAGAACAGCTTCCTATTCACCTTAGCCACTGCCTGGATGATTTTGTTGGCTTTCATCATCTCTTTTTCCAGCCTTCTCCTCTGCAGGTGGAAGGGCCCCAGCCATTTTAGTCTCATATGAAGTAGGTGAGTGTTGGTTCCTGTAGGTGCTGTATAGCCTACCTCATTAACAAGTGTTAACTGAGTTTTGGGGCAATAAGCACTATATTAATACAAAATATTGGTTATTTAATAGCTGTTCAGGCAATAAGTTTAAGATGGTGTACTAGAATCCTGGGATTTGAAACTAACCAGTTGTTGATGCATTTTTTTTTACCAGTTTTTGAAAGCCTTTTGTAATACAACTTTTCCTCTTCCAGGTTGTCTGAGTCTGTAGAGCTTATTTTGGAGCTCTGAACTTTTTCAGGTGACTGGTTCCATAGATGAGGACATTAAGTGACACGAGGGAGGGGGAGAGGTGACGTAGGGCCACGCGTTGGCAGGGCAGATCTTGCAGTTACTCCTGAGTACACTGGCTCAACAGAAAATCTTTTAGGGATGGAATCAGGTGCCTGGACACACTTCTGGTAGCATTTTAGAGGCCACAGAGTATAGTAACTTAGTCCCATGCCGTTCTGTTAGCCCTGTGTCTTGGCATCTGAAATGACACTGGATGCCTGTGGTTAGACACCTGAACTGCTCCTACAGTGTGTGCTAGAGGCCAGCTGGGGAGGATCAGAGCTGGAGAGCATTTACAGTTAGAGCTCCATTAGAGCTAAAAAGCACATGGCAAATTACAGTCTTGATTAATCCTGACAGTGATGTTATCTCCTTTTCAGATCTAGCTTTTCTCCAGGAGCCTGTGGTGGGGCACAGCAGGCTGGCAGCTCAGGGATGAGGCTGGGTTGAACTGGTCTTGGTAAGGTGAGGCCATCCACTTTGAGAGGTGGGATTCATCAGAGACCAGCAGGTCTGGGGATGGCTTCTGGGGTCAGGAACCTCTTTTGGAAACATTCCCCCATCTCTTCAGAAATCAAGAAATAAAGCTTCTGAAGGGCTCTGGACACTATTACAGTATCCTAGTATGTCAGGGGTTGGAAGTGACCTAGAATGATCATCTAGTCCAATCCCCGTGCCAGAGCAGAATCACCTAGACGAGCTCACACAGGAATGTGTCCAGGCGGCTCTGCAATGTCTTGAATGTAGCAAGGATGCCAATCACTAGACCAGGCTGCCCAGGAAGATGATATCGAACTTGGGGTGATGCACAGTAAATCAAATAAGCCACACCAGCATTTTAAAGGGTTGATCGATGATTAAAAAAATGCACTAGGACATAAGACATGACCAAATAATGGCAGAAGGCTGGNCGTGAGGGACCTCGCGGTCTCCCCCGCCGCCGCCCCGGGCTCCGGCGGCTCCCCGCGATCCTCGGCCGCCGCCCGCGGCTGGGTGGGGGCGCTCGGCGGCCGCCTCGGACCGCCGTGGGCCGCCCCGTCCCCCTCCCTCGGGGGGCTCCTGCGGTGACTAAGCAAAGAGGAAGGGCCGGGGGGGAAGGAAACGCCGCTATCGGGACGCCTCCGCTCCCGCCCGGGCCTGGGGCAATCTCCGGGGCGGCATAAGCGGTCTCGGTGCCGCAGCGGCGGCGCCGTCCTCAGCCCTGTCCGCGGGGAGGGCTGGGGGGAAGCGCCCTCTCCTCCATCCCGCAGGGTGGGAGTTCTCCGCTCTTCCCGTGGTAGGAAACCTTCCCCAAACGCCCAGGATGAAACAATTTCGTTTTCATTGTTTCGGGGAGTAACTTCTTCCTTGTATGAGTAAGAGTTTTATCACACTGAAAGATGGACCTGGGTTCAGAAGTTTCCTCATTCACTGCAGGCGTGGTAATGTTTTTATCTTTGCTTTACTTGTTCTAAAGTGCAGATGATACTTGTACACTTGGTCTCAGCTGACTTTTAACCAAGAGCACATATAGTTTATTGTAAAACACTGCTTGGGATTATGTTTATCATCGTTTTGCTTGAGGAGTAATGTACGTGTTAGAAAACGATAACCATTGACCCTAAAGCATACAAGTTTATTTTGTGTGTGGTATATAATTGCCAATTAACACCACAAGCTGCATGCAGTGGGGTTTGCCTCAGACATGCACACATAGTGGCGTAAAGTTTAGTCATCTGTAAAATGCTATGGCAGTACCCTGTGGGGTTTGCACACAAAGAGCCTGTAACTTAAATCGGTGAACTTCACAGGCTAGCCCTGTGCAGTGTGGGGGAAGGACCTCATGTACCTGTCAGTGTGTTAGCCGTGTTAAAAACCTGTCCCTGGGGAGTGCAGTGTAATCCTGAAGGTCCTTTCCAACCGTGAAACCAGTAGCTGAGGATTGCTTTCATGAGGCTAGTTTTGTTTTAATGGTGATATGGAGTGATTAAAAATGAAATAGTAGATACATAGTATACAGTCATTCATAGGTATTAAATCAGTAGGCATAAACCTTCAACTGTCCTGAAGGATCCTGATGAGATGGCATCCACTTTTTAATTTCTTAGAGCTGTTTTGTCACAGTTTTAGTATCACAATCAGCATGTCTGTTGCTTTATACTCAAATCAGGATCCCCTTAGTTTGGGATGGTAAACAACCATTTAATATTCTGGTTTTGTAAGGCAGCTTTCCTGCCTGTCCTGATAAAATGCATTACTTGTTCAGAAGCACAGTACTGCTGCTCTGGGAGGAAAAAAATGTATTTCCAATTATTTCTTTTAAAAACAACAACAACAAACCATAAAAATCTGAAAGGCAAGAAAAATGTTTCTTACCATCTGTAGTGCCTCTTGCTTTCCAGCACCCCACACCCCCAAGTCCCACTATAGTTCTGAATTGTTCCTTAGGACTTTAATCTTTCACGGAAATGCCAAAAAATGGTTTTTTGGCAACATAACGTCCTCCTTTTCTAGAAAAATGGTGTGTCAGTTGCTCTTCAGAGGGAGTGGTACTGGTAACTTCCCTCTGACATTTTTGCTTTCACTTTCATTGCCTGGTGTCTGTGGGTTGTGCACGTTGCATGTGCTTTCTGTGCTGGTTCTGGAGCTGCGAGATGCTGTACCACAGGCCTTGCAAAGGCTCTTAGATAAGCAACCACCTTTGTGCCTTTTGGAGAGTCCAGTCAGCCCAAAAGGCTTTGAGTTTTGCCATTCATCTCAGGAGGAACAAAGTGGAGCTCTTGTACAGATGATATCACCTGGATTGCTGCAGCATGGTGTTTTGAAGGACCCAGCTCGTGTGTGGAATGACCCAATAGCATTGTTTAAATTCCAAATCCACAGATCCACTTGAAAGAGTCTTATACTGTTTAAGGTTGCAATACAGAAGTCTGTGATGTGTCTGTTTTGGAATCATAGAGTGATGAGTGATTATAACTAAAGGAAATGGAGTTTTTCAGTGTGTCACTCCATTATGTTTAAAATAATATAGGCTAAGCTTTAACTGTCTTTGGGATAAATATCAAGTGAGAATAAATTATGATCCTTTTATAGGTCACATCTAATAACGTAATTCCCATTTCCTTAAGGTCTCCCCAACATTTTGTAGTAGTACATTTTTTTCTAGACTCGTGTTATGCATCATGGTTATTCATATTAATCACAGTGTAATAAGTTCATAATAACACACTGCCTGTCTGCAGGAAACTGGGAGTATGAGTACAGTTTCCACCTTCCAGGTGGAAATGAGTGTCCTGTTCAGGTTGTAGAAGCAATTTGAATCTTCAGTTTGCAAACCTCCTTGTGAAAGCAGTACTGCAAATTTGGCATTGTGCTTGTACACTTCAGTTTTAAACATGAAGTTGAGTTACAAGAAGAATAAGATTGTCTTATTATCTCAGGGTCTTTCTGAGCAAATCACATTTCTTAGGCCAAAGACCTTATTTATGGCCTGTTCCTGCAGAGCTTTATACCATCAAATAGTCTGACTGGCATTTTGTCTACCTAGTTACACAAGCCCCGTGGAGGTGTGCCCCTTCCAGGAGCACACCTAGGATAGTACAGAGGGGAAATAAACACAGCTAATAAACCATATTCCAGTGACAGCTGAGGTGGGGTTTTCATCTATGAGCCTCCATTACACCTCTTCCAAGAGCCACAGTTGTTAGATGCTGACTCCTCATGAAATGCAAGCAATGGCAGTAAAGCAGTCTGCCAAGGATATGTTGTTATGGACCATCTCTCAGGTTAAACCCAAGCAAACATGGAGCTACTTTGCTTCATGACCCTCTCACAAACCACCAGTTGTCTCTTGGAGATCTGTGTCCCCAGTCATACATGTTTGGAGACATGCCAGAGATGTCAATGAAATGCTTTTCCCGTTGCCACCCCTGGTGTAAGACAAGCCCTTCCCCAGGTGAGAGCCTCTGCTGAACGCTGTGGAGAGGTGGCCAGTGGTTGCAAAGGGAAGGCTGTGTCAGTGCTGAATAGTCAGGACCTGGTGGTACTTGCTTGCTTGGGTGCTTACATGGCACTTGTGTGTAGCTGAGAGGCACCTTCAGCAGATGCTTTGGAGTGGTGTTTGAGCAGACTGTCCTGACCCACATGCAGAGCTACTTCCTCCTGGGTTGATCTGCCATACGATAGAGCTGAGGTGTCTGTAAGATCTGCACTTCTGTTTCCTGGCTTTTCTGTATTCAGAAGTACCTTTAGCATTAACAACACTTGACAGGTGAAGTGAGATACCTAGACAATTCTTTTGATCATACTGGCTTTATTTTTACTCTGCTTCCATAACTGCATAGTCAAACATTAATGCAACTGTTGAACTCTGTGATAAAATCCAAACATCAGGCCACACCCAGGTATCTGCTGGAGATGACCTGTGGTCTAGCTCCACAGCCCTTCCAAATAAAGGGGGTTTCAACATCCTTGATACTGGAAAAACAGTTCTAAATAGATCCAAACATGGTCCTCAAGAAGAAGGGAAATGTGGTTTTAACCACTGTGTGATCGTCCTTATGCAGAAATGAGAATGCTGATTGATTTTTCCCTTTGGGAAACTCAGACCTGGCAAAAGGATTTTTAATCAAATGAAAATGCTTTGCCAAAACTTAGAATTACTCAGTAAGTAAAAGATATGTGAGTATACAGAGTTGTAATATTGCAGAGGAAACCTCACACTAGTTCTTATAAGAGCTAGAATCTATTTGGGGTTTTGGGGTTGGTTTTGCAGGGTTCTTAGTGAAATTTTATTTTAAGGTGTTTTAACACTTCTTTGTACTGTGTGGGAGTCAGGAAGTAAAACTGTCTCCTTCCTCATCAGTGTGCTGGAGCCTGGTAACTTTGTCACACTTGTAAAGAATGTGCTTATGAGCAGGTACACATCAATTGTAAACAGAGGATCATGGTTTAGAGCTACTGCAGTGGGCTTTTGTTTTTTTTTCTTTGTGCATTTACTAGCATCTGGAGCTTGATGCAGGACCTCCTGAAATCAGTGTGAGCTCTTAGGTTTATTCCCATATTCCAGCATTGCACTCTTCCAAGTCTCTGTCTTCAATTCATTACACAGAATTGAAAATAAAAACTGTAAATCCTTACTGATGATATAGGTAGCAGTATAGAGGTAGCAGGTACTTTTATGACTACCTTCAGCATTATACTTGAAGATCAGATGCCACCTCTGAAACCATGTTATTCTCCCTTTTCCTGGGCTGTGTATAACACTTCCTCTGCACATAGCCAAACTACAAACCTCACATCTCGAGAGAGCCCTGTGAAATGAGACATTTCTGTTTTACAGCTGGGGAAAACACTGCAGCAAGGTCACGTATGAGGCTGATAACAGAGTGGGGAATGAAGACTGAAATTCTTACTGCAGTCCTATAACCTTTAGTTACACTCCTCCTGTGCCCCTTTAATTATGTTACTTGACAAAATTAAGGGGTGGAGAACAAGAAAAAGAATTAATCTATTTACTGTCTGCCTAGACTCATAAGTGTTATTTTGAAATAAATATCTGGACTATATCCTTTTACCTCATAAAGTCATTTTTGTCCCTTTGGAGTTGCTGGAGCCCATATTAAATGCAGTACTAACTTCTAATCTGCTATGTGGAAGTATTCAGTAGCCCATTCACTTTAACAGTACATTTATACTGTAGTTGTGTCTGCAGCTCTGAGGCAGTTAGATTTCTATTATGGGTTTTGGCAGGTGCTAGAAAGAAAACAAAAGAACCTTCCCTCACACCCTTGAATTGTCAATGCCAAATCTCTAACCATTCCTGAGGCACTAAACACAAGATCCCTAAAAGCAGGACCTGGGAGACTAGTGTTTCATTGTATTGGTGGGATAGCAGTATGGAAAAAAGCTGTTTGTAAATAAGTCTAACATGGGATTGATTAATTTGGAGTGGCATGTGAAATCATAGACACTTCTAGCATAAAAAAGAGATTTGTCTTAGAAATTGGGATCTGCCTAGGGCAGGCAAGTCCTCTGCTCAGGTAGGCTTGGTTCTCCATGACCTTTGCCATCCTGCCTGTGTGCGAAGAAGAGAATTGCCTGGTTTATCCCATTCTGTCCTCTTTCTTTTGGTTATCAGTTACTACTGCAGGATCCAAGGCAGCAGCAGGAGGAACACAGGAGATAGTCCTGACACACTGCGGTAATTCACCACCACTTTGATTTTGAAGGTGGATTTCTGCAAAGGTTCACATGGCAGTTTGAAGAGGAAGCTGTGCTGAATCATTTTTGAGTGGTGCTTCAGTGTCTTCTAGGCTGTTTAATTCCCTCTGCCATGTGGTGAACGTGAGGGAAAATGGGGAGCAGTTTGTGTATTTGTTTTAAACCTTTCTTGGCTTCCATACAAAAACTTCTGTAGTTATCTCCTTACTGGGTTCTTGCATTACTTAATTCAGCATCCAGCTTTTTTGACCTGAATCTAGTTTTAAACTGTAGGTGTTTAATTGTGCAGTGATGTGAAGCCATGCTTTTCTAATTGATTAGCTTAGTAACATAGCTGAGTTAGAGAGTGCTAGTCCTCCCTTGTCCTGTGCCTGGGCCAGCAGCAGTGCAATGCTATCATCTGAAGCTGTGAGGAAAGCTTGTGCATGGGAGCTGCACTCCCACTGGGACATGAAGGGAAACTTCTGTCATGTGCATAGTGGGTTTAGTATCGTAACTACAACATTGTCTAAACCCATTTTCCTTTTCTTGTTTTAGACTGAAGGCATTTGTGGTGCACGTTTATTCATGCTTAAATACCTACTGGTTAATTAACTCATTTTGTTCCCAGTATCTGGTGTGTTCCATCTAGTGCAGAATGGGATTTACCACTTCTACATGCTGTGGAGTAGTGGTTTGCCAGGACTTCACAGTTCTGCATGTGTAGAGAGTGAGCAGCTCAAAACCCTGTTCAGAGAGGGTAACTCTCCTGAGCCTGTCAGGATGGAACCAGTTTGGAATCGGGCAGAATCTCCCTGAGCTGCTGCTGTGTGCCCCAGGCACTCAAAGGCAGCTGTAAGGCACTGTGCAGATTTGCAGTTTCAGGGGTGGCAAAGGATCTCTTAGAGCTGTGATAAGAAAGGCTATTTTCTTTTGAATAGCTTCATGGTTTATTTTTTGTGGGTTTTATGTTTTCCTGCTTTAAGGAAATAGGATAATCCTCTTACCCTTTTTTACAAAGAACACCCAACTGTCTGTGATGTTGCCTAAATCCAGCAGCAGTGGAATTTGAGGATTAATCCACAGGTCTAGACTAAAGTGTCCATTTCAGTGTTGTGAGGAGTCTTAGGCATCAGTTCAATATGAAGACTCCAAGGTTAAATTGCTGTGTTCTGAGTATGCTCTTGCTTCTGTAGGTACAGTGGATGGGAATGTCAGTGTTCATCTTCTCATCTGTGGCTGCCATGTGATTTTTGTTCCAAGTGCCTGTGGAAATCTCATTTCCCTTTGGGTTTGCATTTTATCATAAGTTTATGCAAGAGATTACTGCAAGCATTCAGTCTCAGCTGGTCACATGCAGAAAGGTTTGATCTAAGATGAACATAAAGGCTGTGGACAGTGCAGTGCTTGTAGCAGGAGAACTGTTGAGGTTTGGGTTTCAGTGTACAGTGCCTTTGCTTGGAGTTGGTGTTTTTATCATCATAATACACAGTCCAGCTTTGCAAACATGCTAGCACCCAGTGGAGAGCTGTGTCCTGGCACAGGGCACTGCTGTTGCTGTATAAGCAACATTTTTCCTAACCTCTGTGGACAGGCAGGCATGGGCTTCAGTTTAGAAAGCACTGGGAAAGTTTTACAGTTCACTGTGGATGACTTTTGAATTCAGTTAATTTCTCTTTAAAGACAGAACCACTGAATTCGACCGCAAAGTGCTATAATTGTTGGGGAGGGCAGTGGAACCTTGCAGTGTTTATGGAATACTTCATGCAACAGTTGCTACACTAGGGATTATACATCATTTTAAATATAAATATGCCTAAATACTACTTTTGGTGATACCTGGATCACTGACTGATCAAAAATGGTTTGACTGATGCAGAAAGGTAGTTTGTTCAGGAGTGATACAGCTATCAAGAGAGGGATCTTAATATATACTGTTAATGTTGAGGTACAAAACAGAGCTAAAACTGTGTCTGCTCAAGTTATTGGCCTAAATAAGGCTAATTTAGCTTTGATACCTTTCTGGTTTGTATCAGTTGAAGCTGATTATGCAGGAATTTGTTCGTTTTCAGTTAAAATAATTGGCCTGTTCAGTCACTTCAGCTGAGTTTAAAACTGTCATGAAATAATTCTTCCACATCACTGTTTTCCTCCAGACAATGCATTTTATTTCCATGCTTCACTGATACTGAGGTATCAGTAGTATGTTACCATTTGAGATAGAAAAACATTTTTAAAAGCACTTTTTAAGTACGTCTCCTTCCCTGTGTCTGTAATGATGTTAGTCACAAGATATTTTTGTGTTTTCCTGACAGAACAAAAAGGAGGTTTTGTTTAATGCCTTGTCTCAGAGATACTTCTCACAGGTGGAAAACTTCTTTCTTGTGTGGGTTGCCACTACTAAAGCCTGAAGCTTTTTTACCATTAAAGGAAGCCATGCTGACCTCTCAGGGGTTTGAAAAGCAGAGCCTCTCACTGCATCCTGTTCCTAACTCACCACTTTGCTTCCTTTGCAGGAGCTTGAAGAAATCCGCAAGTGTGGAATGAAAAACTTCCGTAATATCCAGGTGGATGAAGCGAATTTATTGACCTGGCAAGGGCTTATTGTTCCTGTGAGTATAGAGTACTCCTTATTCTAACGAGCTTTCAAATAAAATGAGAGTCTTTTGTATCTCATAAATCCACAGTTCAGTGGTGCTGCTGGTGACCATTAGGTAGTTTCTGCACCCTGCCCAGCATCTCTTTCATCATTCTAAAGCCTGGCTTTGAGCTGTGCCTTTGTGCAGGAGCTGCTTGTTTATAGACCCAACATCACTTTGTCAGTTATGCTGCAGCATCAGAAACATACTCAGGGTAGTGAAGTGTGCCTCTGGCTTTAAGTCTTGTCTCTCTTCAGACTGCTTGTGGAATCTCGGGCAGATAGTCATCTGTCTCATCTTTTGAGTGTCTTCTGTGTTGTATTAGTCTGATAATGTCACTAGGTGTTTCTGATACCTAAAGACAAATCCATCCATAATTGAAAGCTGTTCTAGACTTGGATCAGTTCCTGCCTGGATGGTTCATGACTGCAGACCTGGTCTGACCCGTGGCTGCAGCCAGGGAGGGCTGTGCACTCAGTGCTGGCATTGGGCTCCCTGGGAGAGGTGTTGGAAGGGGGAACAAAGGAAGTTTGGAGTTTATTACATTAAGCTTAAAGTACAAAAATGCATCATCATAACAAAAAACAAACCCAAAACACAACTAGTCCCTCAACTAGTGTAAATCTGTCTTTTTATGACAGGACTTGGAACCATCCTGTTCAGCAGTGTCTCTGCTTTGTTAGTTGGAGACTACTCGTGAGTTCAGATTGTAGCTAGGCTTTGCACTTTTAAATACTGCAGAATACATGTAGTTTACTGTTTGTGTTCGTGCAAGCAATTCCTTGGAGTGGTTGAGGCTGCTCTTGCAAGTAAAACAAGCAGAGTTTGACATGAAAATTTGACAAGAGTGGAGAAACTGTGTGCTTTAATGAGGAACTCTGGTGTTTGTGCTTTGTGTGTAAGAGTTTACTGCTTTGATAATAATCTGAAGGGGTATAAGGTGCAGTTTATTATTTGAGGTTACAGAATCACAGAATGTTAGGGGTTGGAAGGGAAATGAAATGTTTTCTCTTGAATAATATTTTAATAGAACAGGCCCTGCCCCCAAATATTGGTAAAACCATTTTTAACTTCTGGAGTGGGTGTGATTGCAGGGAATGGGTGGTTGCTTGCTAATGAGGAGTAAGTGTGATTATACTTCACAGCAACTGGAAACTCTTTGAAAAAGCTTCATGCCACAGTTACTGTTTTGGGTGCAGAATGTTATTTTCATAAGCTTTAAGCAATTGGTTTCTTTTTCTTCTGCCTTTTTTCTGCAGTTAGTATTTGAGGCAGCATCAATAGTCTTAACAGGTTTTTAAATGAGATTCTGGGCATTGTTTTCTCTGTTTCAGCATGAAGAATACTTTGCTTACTTCACAGTTCTCTCATCACACTCCTTCAAAAATGATCTGATAAGAGTGGGTGCTAAAACTGCACACAAATTCAGAATGTTCTCATCAGCAGACACAGGGAAGATCTATCTTTAGTACCAATGAATGCTCAGCACATTTTTGGGTAGTCAGCACAGAAATGTTCTAGGAACATATAGGGAAATCTGACAAATCAGATTGCTTTGCTGTTTGTTAGCCCCATGTTGTGAGACACATAAGGTAAACTAGGTTTAGAGAAACCAATTTTCCTTGTCAGGCTTCCTTTCTGTATCTAGGAAAGAGTTTGCAATGTTTTTTGAAATACAAAGTCGGGAATAAAATTACTTATTCTATAGAACCTTGAGTCTGGAATACATGGGATAGGATGCTTTCCTAGCAGCAGGAACGTCAGCCAACCTCAGAACAATGGTCATAATTTTTTCCAGGGTGAATACAAATGTAGATGTTGTATTGCCCCTCTCGTACCAGACAGGTTTTGATGTTTCCTGACACAGAGACATGGCAGTTTGTGTTGGAAGAAAATGCCTTTACAAGAGGTCATTCGATAGATCAAAGTCTGGAGCATGCTCTTACTGAATTGTACCCATTAGAATATGCCAGAGTCTTGACATTCTTCCTCCTTGTTGCAGGACAATCCTCCGTATGATAAAGGAGCCTTCAGAATCGAAATCAACTTCCCAGCAGAATATCCATTCAAACCTCCCAAGATTACATTTAAAACAAAGATCTATCACCCTAACATCGATGAAAAGGGGCAGGTCTGTCTGCCAGTTATTAGTGCTGAAAACTGGAAGCCAGCAACCAAAACTGACCAAGGTAGGACTCCGTGTGGAGAAAGATCTGAGTATGGTGGAACTCTGTATTGTTTAAATTGAAAGCTAATGGTGTTTTAGCTTGTCAGCTGGTCACTGCTCTTATGGTATATTTGCTGTCACAAGCTTTGTGCCATGAGTCAGGTGTTGTGAGCACAGTGTGCAACTCCTTTGGAATCTCATTTTGGTATTGGAAGGTGAGGTAATGACACTGACACGTGGCATTGCCACCTCCAGGAAACCACACAGCTCTTCATGACTGAAGAGTTCATTAAGGTGTCCTTGGCATGCTTAAAAATTCTGGCAGTGCTTTGGGTGGGGCTTGCTTTCTGTTTCATTTGGAGCAGTGACTTTGTAATCCAGAGCTCTATGTTCAGTACATTCCTAGATGTTTGAAAGAAAGGGTCTAAAACCTCAGGGCTTTCTATATTTCATAACCTCTGCCATCTGGTTCAATGATTTGAACATATGGTTTGAAATATCTAGGGAGCCATAAAGAAAACCTGACATGGTAACAGCAACGAGCTCTTAGTTCTCAGAAGGTCACTGCTGTGAGGGTTGCTGGGTAGAGTGTCTGTGGATAACATCTGAAATATTTTAAGGGAATAGGTTTCATTAGGTTCTGTGGCAGTCTTTTCTATTGTTGCTTCCATTAGTTGTTGGGGTGAGAACTTCTTGTTTTCTAGCATGTAAGGATTAGTTAGAGGCTAAGCATTCACTGTACATACAGAAGGAGCAAGCATCCTTGCAAAAACCACATGGTTTTTAAGAAGATTAATTCAGATGAGTAGCAATTTAGTCCAGTGCAAGAGCTGCTGTGACACTGAAGTGTCTTGCTCTGTAGGAGAAGTTATTTCCTTCTTCCAGATTCCCCTTCAAGGCTGTTTTCACTTGAAGTGTGTTCCTGATAGTAAACAATGCCATGCTTAAGATTTCTTTTGTGTGTGTGTGCTAATAAAAGTAATTACAGTTTGTGTGATCTTACCCCAAAACAAAACAGGAGAATGCCTGTAGTTGTTTCGGCAAAGGTCAAGCAGTTGAATGTTGGGGAAAGCAGAGATGGCAGCAAAAAGACCCTGTTAAACTCAAATAGGTCAGAGAAGATCTTATCATTTGTTGTTGATGTATCCCAGACAATACAGGACAAAGATCCTTGGAAGAGATGAGATGGAAACAATGTGTTAGAAGGTTTCTCTTAACACCTTAGTGTTTTACTAAGGAAGGTATCTCTGCCTAGCCTGACATGCAAGGTGGCATTAGTTGGAACTACTGAAGCAATCACTGGCACACAGGAAAGCTTCTTCCTGAGAAGCAGCAATTCCCTTTTTATCTGCAAGAGTGAAAAAAAAACCTGTGCCAAGATGAGAATTTGGAACAAATTCTGGGTCCCAGAATATTACAAATCTTTCTGCTGTTTTGTAGTCTTTTTGTCTTTTTAACTCCTTAATCGAGAAGTCACTTGGGTGTCAATGCCTGTTAATAGAGCACTCTATGACCCTGCAACAAGGTTATTGCAGCCCTGCTGAAGTGTCTGCTGTTTCCTCCAGAAACAGGCTGCACTCTGTTTGCCACTTGGGCCTTCCTCAAGGAAGTAAGGCAACCTTACTACTGCAGCATCCAAGTGATTGGTTTTGATCAGTCAGCTGTCACAAAAGTGGAGAGATTAGCTTTATTGTAAATTATTAACTCCCTTTTCAGGTACTAAACATGCATCTCACTGCTGTACTGATTTGTGATTAATATTAGAACAGACTGTTGTTGACAGTGTAGTTCTAAAATGCTATGGATATTGAGAGACCTCCTGTTACCACAATCCTTGTTTTTCCTGACTTGTGTGTTGAATAACCTCACAAACACAGTAATACTTTCTCCAAAGTGTTTTACTGAGTGCAAAGGAATTGTCAGGTGCAGTGTTGATGCAGTTTCATGAGGAGTCATTAGTGTGATGACAGTTGTGGTGAGTTCCTGTGTAGTAAGCTAATAGCAGTTCTGCATTCCTTAGATGGTTTGTGGCAAGAAACATTCCTACTTAGCAGTGTAGTATCAAGGGTATTATTCTGGATGTTGAATATCTGTTTTGACGTATGTTCTCAGTTCCTGGTGGGTGAAGGTGGGGAAGAGTCTGAGCAGAAAAAGATTGATCCTCTGAAAGAAGCCACTGGGGTGTATTAGCACCTACTGGAGGGGTAAGGACTGTAAGAACTTACATTGCAGATGCAGGGGGAATCCAGTTCAAGTGCTCAGGAGCAGCTTCAAAACCAACTGTAGACTGGCTTCTCACACAGCGTGGAGCTGAGATGTGGAGCTCCCTGCTCTGGGCCAGGGAGAGGGGTCAGGGTTTGATGGGAGAGCAGGAGGAGGCAGCTGGCTCCCACGTGCAACTTGTGAAGCTCAGACTTTTGTTAGACTTGCTTTAAAGACTCTTGGGATGCTGCTTGGCATTCCTCTGGGTAGCCCAAATTGACCTCAAATGGAATATTATCAATTCTGTTGTACAGTGAAATGCTTTTTCTGTGTATGTACCTTCTGCAGACCTGTGCGGTTACACACACACCTTTTAGTGGATGATATGAGAACTCCTGATGGTTGTGGCTGATGTAGCTTTACATGGTTATGAGGATGTATGTGAGGGAAATGCAGCAATAAATGTCATTGTAGGATGTGAGGTTCACCATGTAAATGTCAAGTACAGTTCAGTTATTTTAAGAATGACATTTCCTTTGAATGTGACAGGGGCAGGTTGATGCAATGGCTGTAAAACAGGATGAAAAGCATCTTGCAGCCCTTAGCCATTTGTTTGCCCAGTGTATCTCTACTAGTGGAGGTATTTGGCAGCCTGGAATAAAGGGAAGATTGGGCTGCTGCTCACAGGGAAAGTAAAGAGAAAAATAAAGCTGGTGACAGGGTTTCCAGAAGCAGCCCCAATTACAACTGTTTCATTGTGACAGGTGTTAGGAAGAAATGTTTCATGATGGAAACTCCATCTTTGCGCAATCCCTTTTAGATTCATTTGTCTGTGAAGCTGTTTCTTTCTTAGCCATAGGAGAGCATTTCAGATGGAATTGGAGGTTACATGAGAAATGATTTGTAGGGTGTTTTGGTCTCTATGCAAGTTGGTTTTGTTTACAAATAGGATTTTCTAGTGTTCATTCAGTCCCTGAATTAAATCTTGGTGTACTGCTCTAGCTTATTTCTGAAGAGACTGCATTGATGGGATCGTGTCGAAATGCAGTTCAGGCTCTTCCCACTTGGAAATGTTGCTTACATGTTGATTTTGAAGTTCCCTCTCAGTCTCTGACAGTATCTGTACTTCTCTTGGCAGTAATCCAGTCCCTGATAGCACTGGTGAATGACCCCCAGCCCGAGCACCCCCTGCGGGCTGACCTAGCTGAAGAATACTCTAAGGACCGTAAAAAATTCTGTAAGAACGCGGAAGAGTTTACAAAGAAATATGGGGAGAAGCGACCAGTGGACTAAAGGCTGCAGCAGCCTGACAGCAAGCTGGGCTGGAAGATGGGAGCAGTGCATTTGAGACACCCCCTAAAGCAGGACTCTATGGAAATTGACAAGTGCCACCTCTCGGTGTTAACTTGTGGCTGTTACTAACTTTCTACAGTTTTCTTAATCAAAAGTGGGCTAGGTAACCTGTAAAGAAAGGATTAAAATTTAAGATGTTCTAGTTCTGCTTTCTTTGTTTAAAAATCACTGCTTCAATATACTTTAAAGTATGCTGTTTTCTTTTTTCTTGTCAGAATTTATCAGAAATATCTTAGACTTATATTCTGCCCTTAAATTGAAAAGGTGGTGGCTGTCATTTTTCCTTGCAGTTCCCACTCTCTTGAGTTCATTTAACTCTTCATTGAATTTTATCCCTCTCCCCAAGCTGATGTCTTAGAAAAGAATACCCCAGTTCTGGCAGGAAATAAGATTGAGTGTCTGGCAGTTTTGTTTACTTTTCTTTTCAATGTTGCACTGTGCTTCGTGGGACTTGCTGCAAGTTCCCCTGACTTCAGTTTGTAACAGAACCAACACAAAAACAAACCCCACAAAACCAATTAGGAACCAACATCCAGGTCTTATGTAAATCTGGCTGATGTTACCACAAAATGTTTATTAAACGGGGAATCCCAAGTTTTGTGTGTGTCCTTGAATCAAAATGTGGCACAGGGCCTGCTTCTGGAAACTTTAGGGGGAAAAAATCTGTAGCCAATGAGTAGTAGAATGTGATTACAAACTTCTGTCACTTTTGTTCTTAATACCTATGCAGAGCAGCTAGGGAAATGTGCACAGGACAACATTGCAACTGCTGGGGAGAGATTCAGAAACAAGCAATTGCTTTTTGATTTAAAAATCGGCATTTTGGAAATGCTGATTTTGAATTGGAGTACTAAATCTGACAGCCCTGCTAGCCATCTTAGAGCACTTCTCCATCAGAATGCCCAAGACACACCTGTGTTTGGGCTGGCACTTGTGCCCCTTCCAAGCCCAATTCCTGTACAGTTCTTACTGAAAATGGTAGGAGACTAGGAGTAAGCAATAACTGGTAACAGTGAGCCTCACCTCTGCTGTTCTGTGCTAAAAACACAGCTCGGATGATTTAATGAGTACTTCAAGTATCGTTCTGTCATTCTAAGCGAATCAGGCAGAGCTGTTTCCCACTGCTCCAGGGCACACCTACGCATGCTGAAGGAAGCCCTTTCTCTTCAGAACTGAGCATCCTTTACCCTGTCTCTGCTCTTCTCTTGACTGTTGTCTTTTCCCCAGCCTAAAGAGTGATCATAGCTCCACAGTCCAACTGCCACACAGTCAAACTGCCACCTCCTCCCTGCCTCTCAAACCTGGGTGTTCTAGCGAGCAAACGGATTGCTCTCCAGAAATCCTTAGGGATCTGGGAGCATCTATCAGTTTGATGTGCAGGAAGCCAAGTAGTCCCTCACACCCAGATGATTCTCTGTACTGCTAAACTCAGTTTTAACACAGCCTCTGCCTTTGCAACCTTTGAGAACTAGTGTGTCCAGCCATAGGTCTCTCTTGGTTTTAATGTCTTGTATATCTGCTATTTCTCCATTCATCCTCCTCACCTGGCTTTCATTTCCCATTTAGTGTGAACAATGACAGCCCAGTACCTCACCTCTGTTGGAAGTAAATTTTTTTATAAGTTAGGGAGCTAAGAAATTTTATGTTGAAGTGTTCTTAGACAGATTCTTTGGCAGGTAAATAAAGTTAAACCACATTCACCTTCTTTACAGAACCTTGCATTTCCTGTGTGTTTTCAGGCTTGTGAGAGCACTCTCTGTTAACAGGTCTTCACACTCTTCTCTCCATTTGCAGGAGGTTGGTACTGATTTTTTTTTCATTCACGCTCACTTGGATTCATAATAAAATAATGCCAAATTGTCTGTCAACCTGAAGTGTGTAACTTCTGCATCACATGAGTCACTGCACCTCGGATCATGTCTGGTGGCACGGAAACTTGCCATTCTCTAGATTTTCTTCTTTAAACCAAACCACAGCACTAGTTGGCTGCCCTCAGTACTACTAAACAGTCCACATTCTGGTTGTAAGCCTCTCAGGTCAATGACTGCATGTATCCGGATGGGTGTGACTTGGATGCCATGGAAGGGCACTGGAAGGGCTGTGTAACACCGGAGCTCCAGCCGAGCCATGCAGCGCTTTGCCAGCTATCCCGAGTTCATCTGCAGAGGTCACGCAGAAGACAGATCTCGCTATCAGTTCTCTTGGTGTGTCCTTCACAGTTCAATCTGTAAACTACAAGATGTGTAACGATGGCTTTTTGTTCATAGGCAACCCTCTGAGAAAAGACAAATCAGATACTGGACTGTGTGGCTGAAGTCTGAGAAGAGAAAAATCAAAGTACCAAGTCCGATGTTAACTCAGGAAATCACCCTCCTGTTCCCTCTGGTTCCCTAAGCCATGCTGAATCCTAAACGTGCAGTTTCATATCCCAAATAAAAACAATGTGCTGGTGACACTACACCCAGGAGTACTGGTATAGGCTTTCTGCAATTCCATTCTGCTACCCTAATAAAAATTGCTCTGAAAGGCTTTGTGGCATGGTTTTATTTTCAGAGATTTGGAGTTTGGACTCCTGAAGTCTCCTGGTGTGAGATGTTCGTAGGCAGTGCTGAGTGTGTGTGTGTAGTTTGAACTTGGTGGTGTCTTTAATGCTTTCACAGAACCACTGAGAAACTTCCTTACCTGCATTACATCCTTGAAAGGTTCCTTATTTAGAAGTCTTTCAGTAATTTATTCATTTTTCCACTTAAAACTCCCTTGCATTTAAAAGAAAATGTGAGATTTAATGCTGTTCATTTTAAAATGGGGAGATTTCAAACTCCAGTGTTTGCTCACAGCACAGACCCAGCTGAGGTGAGGTGGTGCTGTTGTCTTCAGTGTGCAGCTGGCAGAAAAGGGATCCAACACTCAAGAGCTGTGTGACATCCTGGTGGTTGCCAGCAGAGCAAATTCATTGGGTAGAAGATGAAGCAATTTAAATGTTAAAAATAAGGTTCTAAATGTTCATCCCAATCCAGTCCCGTGACATGAAAAGCTGAGATCTGGCATTAACTAACCGCTGTTGCTCTGGGGCCTTAGCCCTGCAAGGAGTAAGATCCCATCGGTCACTAGATGGCACTGGCAGCTCTAACCGCACCGCGCTCTGCTGTCTGGCAGCACGCTGCAGGAGCTCTGCCGGCAGCCGCTGCTCATTTGCTTAAAGATCTTTAAATGAGCAAAGCTGGATGTTCCTGCTTTTGTAATGGCTCTGCAGCTCTGGCTTAATCAACGTCTGGAGTTCGTGGAGACGCTCCCAGGACTGTGAGAACTCATCTGGTCCTTGCCCACAGCCACCGACGGGCGGGACGCTCGGATAGCCTGGGTGCACCATCAGCTCGATGGTCACTGCCCTGCTCCGGGGCGAGGCTGCCTTGGCCGCCAGCTCCTCGATGGCACTGTCGATGGCACTGCAGATGGTGCTGACAGACATGTTCTTGCCCATGGTGCTCAGCCCTATGTAAATGTCTGGCCACCTGCAGCCAGAGGAGGGAACACTGATAGTACTGCTAACCAGGCAGTTAGAGAAGTGTTACATCCAGTGGGTTAGGAAGCAAAATGTACCCAAAACTTAAGATAGAAAAGGGAGGGGATTTAAAGACTTTTAACTAAAAAGTAAAACCAGAACTACAAACAGTAATGTCTTGTTTTTCCTTACTGAAACCAGGATACTATTTAAAGGAGCAGTTCTTGTCTGACAGAGTTCCCAGGTGCAGTACTGCTGCTGTTACTGGATGGACATGCACAAGCATTGTTTGTGAGCTTACAGGTGCAGTTTCTTGGCACAAAAGGGAAGAGCAGAGCTAAACTGAGAAATGCCAGGCTATCAGAACTATTACTAGGCCAATTAAAATCTAAATAACAACCATCTCTAGATAATAACCCTCAGCTAACAGACAAAAAAAGTGACTGAAATAAAATGGAAACCACCCTGCCAACAAAGCATTCTGCTCAAATGTATCACAGAGCCATAACAAAGACAAAACACTGGCCAAGGGCACAGCTAAGAGGAGAGCAGCTAGAGGCTGTTTCAGCACAGTTCTGTGTTCAGGCCTAGCATGGTGTGTAGGAGCCCAGGAGGGCTGTGCAAGTATACACAAAGGTAGAATGGAAGAGCTTTTGAAGAACCCAAGGCTGGAGTCTTCACCTGCATTATCAGCCAGGAGCCCAGCTGAACACTCAGCTCATATGAGAAGAGCTTGCAGGACTTGGGGAAAAAAAAGGTTTAACTTTTTTTAACTGTAACCCAACTAAATTTGCTAATGCCTCATTGCTGTGCAGTGAGCAGACTCATGGCCTCTCCAGTGTCATAAGCTGACCTCCAGGGCCCAGTGTGGTACCTCTGCCCGGACACAGAGCTGGGTTCCCAGCGACTTAAGCTGACCACGCTCTTGTACGCTCCTCGTGTTTCTCCTGCCCGTGTCCCTGCTGGCTCCCCCGGCGCCAGGAGCAGGCGCAGCGGGGGCGGGTCCGAGCAGCTATAACCGCGCAGGGCCGGGGACAGCTCCCTCAGTTCCTCCGCTGAGCCCTGGAGAGGAGGATCCCGGAGCGGCAGCGTCTCGCAGGTACACCAGCCCCTGCCTTACCCCTGCCCCTTCGGTAGGGTGAGGAGCCCTGGAGCGTGCGGGGGTTCCCTGCACTGTCCCTGTTGTGAAGCTGCCTTGAAAGGAGAGCTCTTCTCTCCTGAAGAGCTGCTCTGCCCTTTGCTCCCTAAGAAATGGGCTGTTGGGGTGCAGCCCGTGTGCTCTGGCTGCAAACAGCACGGTGAGAGTCCTGCCTGCTACTAGTAGTGTTCAGAGTGACTAAGAGTCCAAGAGAAGAACTTCAGTAGATGCCAAAAGTAGTGAAATCTGCCCCAAAGGACAGGTGAGTGCAAGAGTCTGAGCTAAGCTTTGAAGGAAAGCACCTTATCGGGGGAAGAGCTAAGCTTGTGGGGTTTGGCCTCAGGTGCAGGATGCTGACAAGACTGTTTGCTTAGAGCAGTGATCACCTGCTGTGGCTCTGCAAGCTCTCTGAGCTTCTTGCCTCCCTTTAGTAACAAACACTTGTTTCTAAGTAGTCTCTTTCCTGCTTCTTAAAACCCTTTTTCCACTATTCCAGGGGGATAAACAGTTATTTCTTGAAAATCCTCCCCAGATCATACTTTTTCAAATTGCAGTGTTGCTACAGCACTTAAGCCTCCTGCTGCCCCAGGGACCAGACTAGTGCAGCTCCACTGAAAGGCTCAGAAACATGCCCTGAGAACAGCAAACCCTTCAGGTGAGAAGTGAGTCACCTCTGTTCAGACAACTTCTTACTAAGCCCCAGTAGCCCCAGCACTGCTGTGCTACTCCTGACCCTTCCTGTAAGCCCCAGAGTGGAAAGAGAAGGGTAGAGTTCCTCTCTGAAAAGACTCTCAGGAACTGCTAAGATCTTAAGACTACTACAAAGAGGATGAGTAAAGCCTGCCTTACCTTATTCCATGCCTTGTAAACACATCCACTGTGTTAAAGGAATCCTCTTCTACACGCAGATAGAAGTCCATCAGGGCTGGTGGGATCCAGTCACAGTTATGAAGGCCTGGCTCTATTGGGACACGAGTGTACTTAATGCCATATTCCTCTAACACCTCTGCAAACACATGCCTGACCTCTGGAAGGAAAAACAAGGACAGTACAGTCAGGAATCAGATAACCAGCTCAGCATGCCCCCTGCAAGCTGTTAGCACAGAGATGTCTTTCCTTTCTATGTATAAGACAACCTAATCCCATTTGGTTTAACTTCTGCTGAAATGGCTTTCTTCACTGGGATGGGAGTCCCGTTTTATACTGGAAACCTTACTCCCTCAGCATCTAGAGGTGCCTTGTCTGCCCTTCAGCACTGAGCATTTAGTGCAGCAACCTCTTCTAAGTTAGTGACTCTGGTGCCAGAGTGTACCAGAGGTGACTGCACTGCCTGGAGCAAGCTCTTCATCAAGTCCCTGTGCAGCCAGATTTGTTGAGGGTGAAGTGCCAAGAGCAAGGTCATCCAGAGGCAGCCCAGTGCTGGAGGAGGGAAATCTGCGTATTTTTGTTTTTTGGTTTTTTTTGCTCACTCCATTTTTCATCTCTGTACCACAATGACCTTATTTGCAAAATGGGTACAAAAGATACTTGCTTGTCTCTGTAAAGCATGCAGAGACCTGCAGGCAGAGATTGGTGTGGAAACACAACTGACAGGGTGGAGTTCTAGTAGCACCTGAAAGAGCTACCAGCTCTTGCAAACTCCAGCATTCCAGTTTAAACTGGCCAGTCTGCCTCCTTCAGTGTGGGCAGCAGCATGGAATTAGGATACTGAGATGAATTAGCCATCCTTGGAGCAAAAGGTGTAACCTGGGCTGTTTGTGCCCTTCATCCCTTTGTGCTGCTCCAGGAAGGCCCAGGTGCCCAAAGCTCAATGTTCAGACTGCTACTGCAGAGTATCTTAGGGTGCCTGAACAGGGAGCTCTGGCAAGGGCAGTCCCCTCTGAGCTGACTCCCCAACTCTCTCGCCTGGCACTGGGAAGCAGAGGACTCCTTCCTTACCTGGGAGAACGTGGATGTGTTGGTGCCCATCCATGTGAGGAGGGAGGTGACCTGTCAGCTCATGGAACAGCTCCACCTGGGCCTTTAGCTCCTGCTTCACCTGTGCAGCAGAGAAGGGTCAAAGGGTCAGAGCAAGCTGGGATCAGGAGAGCACAGAGGGGCTGCTGGAGACCTGGCGCTGGGAGGCACAATGTGCTATGCTGTATGAAGAGGCCTGCACTGCTGCTGGGCTGCCCAGGCCTGCCCCCAGCTATGGCTCTTCTTCTGGTGCTGGTTATGTGGGTGGTGCTCATACAGGGAATTTCTGAAATCCATTGGATACTGGGAATACTTAGCACTTCTCTGGCATTTTCCTTTTACTGATCTCTAGGTTGTTTCTAAGTAACTGTTCAAATGCTTATTCTGCCCCCTCAGATAAGCAGTTAACAGGACATTAGTGTATGCATGCATGAAGCAGGCAGGAATGAGTCCTCGAAGGCTGCAGAGTCTGGCAGAATTAGGCCCAGGACCCAGAAAGCCAGCTCCAGCTGTCCAAGCAACACAGTAAAGACTCATCTCTAAGCCTACTCACAGCTAGGAGTGGGAAAGACCTTCAGCTGTTCCATGCTGGGCTAAGTG
The DNA here is from genome assembly GCA_013396975.1 of Bucco capensis. Lineage (NCBI taxonomy): Eukaryota > Metazoa > Chordata > Aves > Piciformes > Bucconidae > Bucco > Bucco capensis. The sequence goes on along the minus strand of VWZO01022439.1, from coordinate 1,048,372 downwards.
CAGGCTGAGCTGTATCAGGAAGGCAAGTGGCATGGTTGTATGTGGCTTTCTCCTACCTCTGACATGTTCAAGAGACCTTTTGACAGAGCTGTTCTGAATCCCATTTTCCCATGGAAGAATCCATCTTGGTTGAGCAGAGAAGAGTTTGTCTTGAGCTCCTCACACACAGGAGAGCCCTCGGAGAGGTTGGCATGCAGGCCTATTGGGATGCTGTATCTGTAACAGGAAGGGAAGATCTGTTAGGCTTTGCGTTCTATCTCCCTTGCTGGCACCAAAGGGGGAGACTTCAGTGAAAGATCTAGACTGGGCTAAAAACCACTTGTACTCACTGGAGTAAATGTTCATATCCCTGCTCTTCTAGAAAGGAAAACAGAATGCCACTAACTAGAGCAAAGTATCAACTCTGGAGTCTGCCAAGGGCCAGGCTGTGAGGCACCCCCAGCTCAGGCAAAGCAGCCTGTGGAGAGAGAGAAATCCTCTCTGGCTTTTCTGCTTTGGTGATGGTTCAGCAGGGCCTGATTGTAGAACTGATGGTAAATGTTCATGGTTTTCATGTGTGGAGCCTGAGCACATGATGTGCACACTTAAGTCCTGGCTAATGCAAGACCTGGAAGATGCTGGCACTGGGAGTGGGGGCCCCTAAGTAGGCAGCTTGTGGCAGGGCAGGAGGGCTTCCCCTCCATCCTGTCACCTGCTGTGTACCCTGCCTGAGGCCAAAGGCAGAGGAGGAGCCTGTGGTGGTGTTCTGGTTTTCTTTCCAGAAGTCCTCCCCAGTTTCTTTATCATGTCTCTGAGAAGCCCTGGTGCATCAGCTGACAGCACTGTTTGTACCACAGCTACTGCTGCCTGCAAGAAAAAGGATTCACGTGTTACCATGAATCAGCAGATGGAAGACTTTTTTGGTTGAGCCCTCTCCTTGTCATGTGTTGTGGGAGGGCAAGAAATGAACAGCTGAGCCTCCCAGTATGTCTCCCAGGAGCATCAAATGAACTACCTCCAGTTGTGCAATGCTATTTCCAGGAAAAGGCAAGCCCCTCTGACAGGTGTGGGACACCAAGGAGCCAAGCTCTGCACTGTGTAACGTGAGAGCCACTCCTGGGTCCCAGCTGAAAGCAGCTCCAGAGCTGGGGCATGTGCACAATGTGGAAGTGCAGAGAGAGCTGCCCTTGTTCTGCCTGTAAAGGGAGACTCTGCCTGTAACATTAGAGCATGTTTCAGAGCTTTGCCTAACACCAGCTGAATGTCTTAATAGTTTTCTCTGAGTGTTAGCCCTGCCTGGTTTGACAGACTGTCCGTGCTGAGGCATCTGAAGAGGAACTGCTAGTGTTTAATGGCTCTGGGGTACAGGGACTGAAACCCAAACCCAAAATGCAGCACATGAGAAACCTGCTCAGAAATACTCCTCTGTGAGAGATGCAGAGAGGCAGGCACGCTGGGAAAGCTGAAAGGCTATGGGAAGGAGGACAACACAGCAGGCACAGCAGGGCTCTGCTGCTAGCTAGCATTTTCCTGTACCTAAGTATGTGTGTTTCCTCTGGATGCAATGATCCAGATGATGCTTCTATTCAGCACCAAATGTCCTGCTGCCTGGTGTTCACTCCTAGCAGTCCTCAAGTCTTAAGTGCAATGAGATGAAAGCATGAGCAAAACATAAATCATTATAGCCATTAGCTGGGCTGTCCCTTGGCAGACAGGGCTCCAGTCACCCTCTGTCCTGACCAGGGCCTTCAGCTTCAGGATTGCTGGTCAGACTGTAATATGTAATAGGACATGGGAGAAGGGTTACAAGCTGAAGGCGGGGAAATTTAGACTGGAGATTAGAAGGAAGTTCTTTACCCAGAGGGTGGTTAGACACTGGCACAGGTTGCCCAGAGAGGTTGTGGATGCCCCATCCCTGGCAGTGTTCAAGGCCAGGCTGGATGTGGCCCTGGGTGACCTGGGCTAGTGATTGGCATCCCTGCCCATGGCAGGGGGGTTGGAACTAGATGATCTCTAGGCTCCCTTCTAACCATTCTATGATTGAACCAACAGTGGTTTCTACACACACTGAACCAAGTGCCTCTCACCACTGAAGTGCAGCTTCTGCAACCAAAGAGCAATGCCAAGGCATGCTTCATTGTAAAAATGGCAGGGAGAAAAGTAAAGTTATGGGAATACCCTGGAAGGGTGCCTTTTTCAGAGGCCAGGTCATTGTTTCTGCTTCACAAAGGCACTTTAGAGTTACCCACATCTTTCCAAAGACCGTCAAGCCTCTGGTGTTTTAGTGGCTGAGACTAACAGCTCAAGCAGCTTTATAATAGCATGTGATGCCACACGGGGAATAGAGCTCAGCTGTTGTGGGTTTGGCCTCATCCCCACTCCTGTGCCCAAGTCCATTCTAGATGGGACAGGGTGAGCCCTGCTGATCATTGCCAGTAAGTCTAACTGCTAATTGCTCCACCCAAGCTTCCAAATAAAAGGATTGGCATTAAGCTTCAAGCAACAGTTTAATTGCTGCAATAAAAGCACTGCAGCTGCCAAACCAGAATGATGCTGAGGAATCTGCCTAGTGTGTCTGAACTCATTGTGGTGGTTGTTTTAAGCAGCAATGACCCTTCCACAAGCTGTTTGGAGAGGCCCATGTCTAGCTGTTTGCAAGTTTGTCCCACTATCCCGGAGAATGAACAGATGGGGAGCAGGATTTAACACAAGAGTTCAGTTCACTCCTGCTAAAGCCAAAGGAAAGTGTCTGCAAGTGTGTGCTGCTGTAGCATAAGCAGCATTGGAGTAAGCTGGCTGTCAGCTTAGTGTGAAGAAGTTGAGGCCAATAGCTTCTGCAGCCTCTGAGGTTACTCCAGTAGTGAGCTGTTTCCACTAAGAGAAAGTCAGCTGAAAAGCCAGCTTGGCTCTGTGCTTGTCTGCTCAGGACCACCTGGAGAGGTGAGAGGAAGGGGGGAAAAGGAGACACCTTTACAACAAATGCTACAAGGGGCAAGAAGGCATTCAGTCAGGAAAGATTTCTGAGTCAGCAAGCCCAGCCCAGTTACCAGAGAGGAAACACACTCAGCCAAACTGGTTACTTGTCAAGTAGTTGCTTGTTCTGCCACAGGAGTGCTCTGAGCACATGCCTCTGTGCAGCTGCAATCCCTGTTCACTCAAAGCTTGGCAGTAAAGGCTCCCTGGAGGCTGGTACTGGACAGAGTCACTCTCTGAAGTGCCCACCAACTTTGCACATTTCTGAGCCTGGTGGATGAGTAACAGTGCCCTGGGTCCTGTGTGGCCACAGCATGGGCTCTGTGCAGTCCCTGCACTGCTGGGAGCCACTGCAGTGCCTCTGGGCGTTAGGGGATTCTTTGAGCACAGTCCCAGTTGTCTTGCTGAAAGCTGCACCCTTTGGCACTAGATCCCACCTTCACCATCCTGCTTGTATCCTTAGCTGGGAAATTATTGGCTCTTCAGGTTTCAGCCCAAGTGTGACACAAGAGCCTCATGCAAGCATCTAGACATCCTGCTTCAGTAACCATCCAAGTGTCTGAAGGCAGACAAAGCAAGGCTGTGCTTTGTGTGGAAAAGCACACATTTTAGTTTCTCCAGGTAGGCATTTGTGTGCTTTTTTTCCCTTTCTCCCCACTTGTACCCTTCAGCAAACTGCTAAGATCTAACTTTCATCAAATAGTATTCTGTCTTGCTCCATTACTGCTAAGGACTTATTTCTGCTGGAAGAAACACTCCAAAGCCTCTGCAGTGTTAAGAACTCTTACTGTAACAGAGCTTAGAGATGTGACTTTCTTTTTAACCACACCTTTGTATCAACTAGAAGCTCCTGTGTCCCTCACGTGACAGCAGCAGAAAGTGCTGTTGCCATGAAGTTAACATGCTCTGGGATGCTAGCTGAAGGCCTCAGACTGGGCCTCACCCCTAATTCAAACCCAGCCTGGCAGTGGAACTGTCTGCTAGGTGATTAACAGATGAAAGGCTGGTGAGAGAGCAGGAGACACTGCCAGATTAGTCAGTGTTGACTGGGAGGGTCAGAATTAAGCCACACTTTACACACACATTTTGCCATTAGTGTTGATGGGAAAGGAAGTGAAAACATAGACAGCAATTAAATGTGGTTTGGTGAGATTCTTCTCTTAAATGTGCCCAGATGTTGTGGGGGCTTCAGCTTCTCTAGAGCTGATGTACAGCATTTAAACTGGAAAAAAACCCCAAACAAACAGAAAACCCCAACAAACAAACAAACCAGGAAGAGGCTGTGTTCCAAAATATGCTACTCCTCATCAAGTATTGGGATAGCATCACTGGAAAAGGCTCTCAGTGCTCAGTCACAACTGAGCTGCTGGATAAAATGGGAGAACATAACAGCAGTAACCAATCTTGGGTCTCTCTATTTCTGCCACCTCCATATTTCTAAGGAAAAATGAAGGAACCTCTTCATTTCAGGTAACACAATAATCATTCCAATCTCTGGGATAATCACCAGGAAGGCTGGCTGACTTCAAGGTGGGGCTTGGTCAGTAGAAAACGGAGATTGTATTATATGGATAGCCAGGAAGTGACAGTCAGCCTGTGTCCCATAAAGAGAAAAGTTTTAAGCCTCTGAAAAAAAACCAAAAAACAACAAAACGGAAATGTGTTCTGCTGCCCTGGTTCTGTACTGCTCCAGCAGTTGCTGTCAAGAGGTTTGCCATTTGGTGATGAACCAAGTCTCCGCTGAAACTTCTCTTTTGCCTGCAGTGAGTGAGTCCCTTCTCTTAGCCCAGTTCTGCCAGGGATGGGAAAAGCCCAAGGTCCAGAAGCTAGATATTAGGAAAGGTGTATTATTTAGCAGCTAGGTTCTGCTGCTTTGCAATGAGTTTGTGTTAGAGCTGGTACAAAGACCTGCTGACTACCACCACATTCTGCCAAGGCTTCTCATCAAACCAGCAACAGATGGTGTACCCAGAAGCCTACAGAATTACCATCACAGACATGAAGAATGAAATTCTAGAGGAACTGTGTTTCTTCCTGAAGGATGCTGAGTCCTAACCTTGCAGGGCAGCATGAGGTGCTTAAAAAGGGCTATCCTGCAAGAAAAGTTGTCTTGTTACTAATTAGCTCTGCCTGTTGCCAATTAAGTGAGAACCAGGTGAGGACAGAGAGAGCTCAAGAGCTGCAGAGAGGAGCAGTGACCATGAGCAATGGCAGAACCTAGGCTGCTGATCTTCAGTGCTGCTTATATTCTCAGACACTGATTTCAATCCTTTTCATTCACTCTTACAGTTCAGAACTACCCTCCAAAAGAAAGAAACTAGCAGCAGGTTGCAGTTCCTGCTGTTACCTGCCAACCAGTGTGGCTTTTCCACACCATATCAGCTGTTGGCACCAGGGTCATGACCTGGATGCAAAGATGCTTTTTAAACCTCTGAATACCATGGCCTACTTTCTAGCTAGGGAAATGAGGCCAGGTGGATTCTATACTTAAAAGCCTGCTAAAGACCATGGCTAAAAGAGCTGACAACATCACCAGAGCTTTGGGATGTTTCACAGTACCTCTGTGTCTGAGAGAAGTGCTGGCTTTATCCCCATCATTTATCTTTCAACTATTTCATTTACTAGCAGAGTTTTGGGCATCTCAGCAGTGTTTGTTCTTCTGCCTCTCCCCTTATTCCAGAGGCATTTCCTCTCTCAGTGTTTGTGTGTAATCTCTAACCTTTTTAACAGAAGGGCAGTTTGCTGCTAACACCACACCCTGGCTTTCCTGCAACACTGAAGAAGCTGCAAGCACCCCTAAAATCATGGCCAAACTGGGGAGGGATGCTCAAGGACAAGGACAGAATGATTCTCAGGAAAGTGTTCTCTGCAGCAGCTATATTTGAAGCATAAGGTCTCAGTTCTTCTAGTGCTGGTACAGGTCTCCTGCTCTCTGTTTCAACATACACTCCTGCTTCCCAGTGCCTGCTCACACTGGAGCTGAAGCATTAGCTGGGCTTTACCTTCTAAATACAAGTAATACTTCCTATCAAAGGATTTGCTGGGCTACTTCATGAGAACGACTCAAAGCATCTGATTTCCTACAGAGCCAACTGTGCCAGCACCTCTGGAAAGTCCCTGAAGGAGCACAAGGTATTGTCTCTCTCTTTACATTTTTTACAGATGGATTTATCAAGCCTAGAATTAACAGAATTATTGGGGTGCCTTTTGGAAAGGTTTCTGGGGTGGAAGAATCAAGCTTACCACTGCTCAGATTTATAACTTAACCCTTGCAGAGATGTAGCAAAGTAAAAGAGATTTCAAGATTTGTGCTTTTATGCTGTCATAGTTTTAGGGGTAGCAGCTTGGTGGGGGTATGTAGTGTGGACTTTAACTCTGATGGTGCATCTTTTACAAGTGTGGGAAAAGAAAGTTTAGCAAACTCAGATTTTACTGGTCAAATTGTGTTAAGTGGCTCTCTATCAAAAGGGAAAAAAAAGATGCAGTCCAGTGCCTAATACCAGTGAAAGAGCCATTATGGGTATGGTCGACAGATCACTGTTTTTAGTAAATGTATCTGGAATACAGTTTTCTTACACCAGCCTTGGCTATGACTCAGTGTTTATGCTGGGGCCATAAAATACTCAACAGGCACAGATTTCCATGGATAGCCTGTGGATGCTGTCCACAAATGAGCTAAAAAGTAGCTTACCTCCTTGCCAGCTTGGCTGCATCTGCTGCAGCACTTCCGTTGACTAGAAGAGACACGTTAGATATTGCACCAGCCAGGAAACAGTCCACAATGCCTTGGTTTCTCCGAGGACAGTAGCCAAAGTCATCTCCAGTTACTATTAGCTTCACCTGAAGCATCCTTAGAGATCATCCCTAGCAAAAAAAGTAAAGAAGGGGAAATGGGAACAATCAGCAGAATGCAGGTCACAAGCAAACAGGAAAAGACAGGCTCAGCGGGGGAGAACCTAGTCGTGACTCAGCCCCTGACTAACTACTCCTGCTCCACCTCCGCCTGCCGCTGCTTGCACGGGAGCCGATTTGCTCCGTACCTGCCTGCTCGAGCAGCAGAGCTCCCTTTCTCTTCGGGAGCAAAGGCTGGTCTGCACTGTGTACTGCTGTACAAAGGGTCAAGGATGTCCGGGCTGCCTTCATCGACTGAGGGTGCGTCAGCGGTTCAAATTCCTCTCCCCGCTGCACAGCCCCGCCCGCGGTGCGCGGTGAAATGGCACCAGTGCGAAGCCCTTGAGGCAGCCCGCGGCCGGAGCGGAGCGGAGCGGACCGTGGCGCAGCAGAGACGCGGCCTCCGGCGGCGTGGCTCGGGCCCTGCCCTCCCGCTGCGGCGGGAGCACATGCGGGCCCCGCCAGCCTCCCTCCCCGCCCCGGGGCGGTGCGTACCTCTGCTCCTGCCCGCTCCCGTGTCCCGAGCCGCCGCCAGGTGCAGGAGGCTGTAGCCGGTGGCGCAGCGATCCCGGTCGCCGCTGCCCTGCGGCCCGGGAGGGCGATGCTGGCCCCTGCGGCGGAGCTCTGGCCGCGCCGCGCCGCCGCGCATCATCCCCCTGCCGTGGTGCTGCCGAGCAGCCCCAGCCGCGAGTTCATCCGCAGCCGAGCCTGGCTCCTCCGCAGCGCTGTGAGCAGCGGCACGCTCGCTCCGAGCCCCTCTGGCCGCGGCGGGCTGCAGTCAGGCTCGCGGCAGGAGCCAGTGCCGGTGGGCTGGGCGCTGCAGCGCAGGGGAGGAGGTCGGGGCCGGGCCGAGGGCTCGCCGCCGTGGCTGTGCCGCTGGCGCTCGGTGTTCGCTGAGCTGCGCATGGCACGCACGGGGCGTCTCTGCTCCAGACTTGGGAAAAGTGAGACTTGTGCTGTAGCTGCAGGTGGGATAAGCAATCCAGTTCGTGCTCTCTGGTTGCTTCGGGACTATTGGATCTAAGCCAGTTCTCCATCAGGCTGCATGTAAAATCTTCTTTGTCCTGGCATTGAATTGCGGGGTTTTTTTGCTGCAGAAAAGCTATTCTTGATCTACCAGAAAGAAAGTGAAAGCACTGAGTAGGCTAGAAATGTTGAGTGGGAGATACTTGTAAGCATTTCCATCAGAAAAGTTTTTGATGCTCTGTAAAGGTTTCCAATGCCCTTGGCATTTCAGAGTGGATATTTGTGCTTGGATTTCCTACTTGCTTCCCCTTCTGGGAGATGAACCTCACACCTGTCCACATTCCCCCACGACTTCACTTACTGATGAGGCTACTACTGTAACAGATGAAGTCAGCAAAACTCTGAAGCAATGCCATGAATCAAAAACAAAACCCTCCTGCCTTTGCCAATGCAAGCTGTGGGGGTTTGTGCCTCTTTCTAGCACTGTCCATGCTGCTTGACTGCACAGGTGAGAGACGCTACTTAAGAACCTTAGACAAAGTTTTCCTCTCAGCCTTCTTAACATTAGTGTGCATTTAATGCTATTAACAGTCAAATCCTTAAATATTGTGAATGCAGTTCCTAGGGACTTTTCTTTTCCAACTTCATTCCTGTTTTAATTCAGCTCTTCTTCCCATGATTAGAGTCAAAAACTCCCCAGCAAACAAATCTTGCCACTGTGCCACATGGGCCTTGGAGCCCAGCACAATGTTTCAATGTTCCCTCTGCAGCCTGCATACCCCAGCTGGCTGCCAAAAGAGCCCTTGCAGCCAAGCCCAGAGGAAAGCCTCTTACAAATTCAGCCTGGAGCTGAAAGGCAAGGCAAACTTCCTCTGGCTCGTCTCTTCTCTTCAGTGAAGACAAGAATGAGAATATTGGCCAGCATTTCTGGTAGAGCCAGGACATGTACTAAGCACAGGCTGAATCTTAACTGAAACAAAACACAGCCCTACCTTATCTTAGTAGCAGAAGCCAGCAGGAGCTCTCTCCATTCTCTCATGTTTTCTTCACTGGTGTTGAGCTTGAATTTCTTTCCCTGAACTTTGAGTTATTCAGTAGTGGATTTAGAGGTTTCCTGTATTTTTCAAAAGCATTTCCTAACAATTAATGCTTCCAACAGCCCTCTGTTGACATGCTGACACACAAAAATGTATTTTCTTTTTCTTGTTTCCTTGGCTGCAGTGAGATAGTTCATTTGGGATTACAATGGTAGCACAGTAGGACTTGGTTTGTCATTTCCTTGCATGAAATCTTGTTGAAAGTGTGAATTGCGAAAGACATTTGAATGAGACAAAGTAAAATCCATTTGTTAAATGAGAGGATGTTAATGTTTTCTTCTCTTCCCCAGGCTCAAAGATTTATAAAATCTTGAAGTCTAGTGGCTTCTGTAGAGATGCTTAAATTAGAGCCTTTTCACCCCTCTGCTGAGGTTGGTTTTCAGAGGAAACAAGACATTTGTGTTCCCTGTCAGTGCCTGACAGTCTCCTCTTAGTAGCCGTGGGATTCCTTGGCCAATTCCAACCTCCTCTGCAGCAGAGATGGACATCCTACAACAAGCCAATGCAGCACGTGGCTCTGAGGCTCCAGTTCCCAAACGAAACTGGCTGGTCAATTAGCCAGGGCAGGAGATGGAGGAGGACACCTCATAGCACAGAAAGGAAATGAGTGTGCTTGTGCAGACGTGCATGAAGACATGCGAGAGTGCTCCAGATGCATTAGCTGCAGTGTTCAGCACCTGAGCTGAGGGAACCTGAACAGAAGTGAAGAAATGTAGGAGCTCTGAGGAGAGCTGGACGGCACACGCTTGGATTGCCAGAGCCGTGAGCAGCCCAGGCGGGACCGAGGAGCGACTTCCCTCCCTCCTTCAGGAAACCTCTGTGCTGTGTGTGCCGCTGCTCTGAGGGCACCGCAGCCAGGGCGGGGGTACGAGAGCCGCTGTGGAGCACAGCCCGGTGCCGGTGCCTTCCCGCCGCACTACAGCTCCCGGCGTGCCGCGGGGCGCTCGGGGCGGGGGAGCCATTTTGTGGCGAGGGAGGGGGAGGGAGAGAGAAGGCCGAGGAGCGATATGTGGCTGTAGGACAAGGCAGGCGCACGTCTGCTCCAAGCCTTTCGTACAACACCCAGCTTGGAAAGCGACTGGAAAGAGCACTTCATGGGAAATGGAAGTGTGCGCGATGGCAGGGCGTGCCAGCTCCATTGGTTGCCCAAATCCCCAACAGGGAGAGGATGTAGTGGGTGAGTTGTGCCCAGAGGTAGCTCTTCTGAACCTCAGGCACAAGCACTGTTACTTGCAATGAAACCAGCGACGAGCTTTGCTCTAAAGTGATTGAAAATTAATTGTGTGATGCTGGATAAACACAAAAATCATGGTTAGTCCCCTTGCTTATGACTTGCAATCTGGTGCATAGAACAGGTTTCTTAATGTTACATCAAAAAAGAGGTGAAGGGCTTTCCTGCACACCACATAAAACCAACTAGGCAGTATACTTGTCACCTTCCTTCTCTCTTCTTCTGAAATGATTTCAGAAATCATTTCAGATTTACACCAGCACAGAATAATGTCAGTACCTGACAAGGTGCTTGGTGCAAGGGGGCTGAAAGTGAAAGCCAAAATTTGCCATCACGTCCTCACTATTAAATTGACACTTGCATTAAAGGAGTTCCTTCTACAAAAGAGCTAGTGTTACCAATGAGAACATCAGTAACTCCTCAGCAGTGTTATTACCAATGTAAATGAATCTGGCAGATCACTTACAGTCGTTGTCATCTCCCAGCATCACTGAAAGCACCTGGAAAATCTCAGCTGACTGAATGGAAGCGCACAATAATTCTTGTGGTGCTCTGAGGGGAGCTCTCATCTTCTTGAAGGACTAGCCTCAGCCAGGAGAGCAGCTGGGAGCTGCTGACAATGCTGCCAGACACGGAGTGCCAGGAGCCTGCAGAACTTTCAAGGAAGTCTTCTTTCTTTCAAAGACTAGAAATAGAAGACAATGGTAAAAAAATCATCAACTCTTTCCCCTAGATGAAAAATTCTTCTGTTAAATATGTGTGTTAATGCTTTCTTTGTCAAATGTCTTCTGCTTGTTCTTACATTACGTTTATATCTACAAAATGCAAAAATCTAAATAACTGGTTTTGGGTCTCTAGTCCTTAAATAACTTGGACTGAGTGACAAACTATGTAATTCTATATCTTTTTGGCAGGTCATCTTTTTTGTCATTTTGATTTCTCCCTGGGTGACAGCATTTTATTGTTATTGCCACTGTTTACTATTATTATTATGCTTAGGAGTAACAGAAGAGCTCTGTTGTAGGTCCAGCCCAAGAGTTGCCTACTGTGCTACCTCAGTTGTTAGTCACTGCTTTTGTCATGCAAAACAAACAGAAAGTTTAAAGCATGTTGAGCAAAGGCCAGTATAAAAAGGACAATCCTTTTCTGTAATGTGTTGCTCTAGGCCAGCATACACCCTCTGAATTTTTCTCTTGTGCCACAGATTTCTTGTTCTGTATCCTAAAAGTGTTTGGCACTGCCAAATCCACTAAATCCTGTTTTCTAGGGAGGGCCCAGTTATACCTACAGGTGCACCTGAGTGGAAATGGTAGGCATTTTCAAAATCAAGTGTGCCCAAGGACTCCAGGATTAAGTGATTGAAGGCAGAAGGCATTCAGGTTACATTTTACATTCTCCCCTTGTACAGCACTGTTGAATTCTTTTGTTTGTGTGCATAAACAAGGATCATAATGAGATTCCTATTAAAACCCTTGATGTTTCCATTACCAGTGTGCACTGTCACATAATTTCTGAGGCAATTTTACCTGTAGCTTACAGCAGTCTGCTATAAACAATAGTGGGCCCTGTAGCAGTGAGGTGGCTGTTAATTGCCATGGGTGTTTGGCATTGATGGGGTTCTTTGTTGGCAACCGTTCTAACCCAATTATGTTTCTAAAGTAGGACTCAAAAGCATTGTAGGGAGCACCATGTAAATGGCACTAAATGCACTGAGACTGAGGGACCTCACAGAAAGACAGACAGGTGCCAACTAAAGCCCCATATGATTGATTTTCCACGGCTAAAATGGCAACCACAGACATCTGGTTTTGCCCCATTTACAACAGCAGCAGCAAATGCAAGCTGTTGTCTTAGAATAGTAAGGCTTCTTAGAATGACATAGAAATATGGCATTTGGCTATCAGTGGATGATTTTTTCGCTTTTCTGTGAGCAAATGTTTTACTTCAAGCACTAGGCAATGAAGTTTTGGTCCTCAGAAAAACACACAGTCTGTGTGTGTATGTACATGTGCACATATGTGACTGAGTTTAGTATCTGGGCTTGTTTGAATGCCTGACCTCTAAGTCAGAGATTTTTTCCTAGATGTAGGTATAGCTATATAAAATGGGACAAAACCAGCATAAAGAAAACTATTCAGTTGAATGATATCACATGGGTAGGAGAAAGCCTTGCAGATCCAGGACTGGTAGAAGAGATAGTTAGCTGAGCATCTTATGATGTTTCCACTAGCCAGCAATGCTAACGTGCTTTCTAAATAGCCCAGTAGTAGAAAGTGCAGTGTTGCAGTTCTCTGCCCTTACACACACAGAATACCACTGTTACAAAGACTTAAGTCCAAAGCAGGTGTCCCTCTACGTGTTTCCTGGCTGCTAAAAGGGTCAAAAGCTTTTGCTCTGTTCAGTTATTTTGTATTCCTGGGAATGTTACACAAGACTCACACCATACTGTCTGTGATGTGAGGGAGGAGCAGACCTAAGCGTGCCACCTGCCAGCCCTGAGCTAGAAGTGGCCTGAATGCACCGGCAGAGGCTGATTGACTTGTTTGTGCCAATTCTGGCTCCTTGAGGTTGTATTTAGGCCATTACTTGTACCTGGGCCAGTAACCTTAGAGCTGGTTTATGCCTGACAGTGCTCTCACTGCAAAGGCATTAGTTCATCCCTGGCTCTGATGATAATTGATCAATCAGTCCTACTTACAGTAGGTTTGCTCCCAAGGCCTTTAACAGCCAGCCTGAGTGACCTGGCTACTATTTTTCTCATGTTAGACAAGAGGGTTTGTGTAACAAACCTGGCCCGCTCTCCTCCGATACAAAGCAATTCTCAGCAAGAGCCAACTCCCAGTGCGAGAAGCGCAAGGATTCCTGTGAGCGCTGTCCCGGGGCTGCTGCGGCCTAGCGCCTGCTGGAGCGCCTGGCAGCCGAGAGGTGGACAACATTCCGGGATCGAGCGCAAAGGCGCCCGAGGGTAAAGGCACAACGAGTCCCGGTGGGCTCTGGCCCCTGCGGGCGCTGGCCCGGCCGATGGGGCCCCTCCCGGAGCTGGTACCGGCCTGAGGCGCCGCTGAGGTAAATGCACCGCGGTCCTCCTCCGCCTCCTGCCATGGGAGGTGCCACGCCGCTTGCTCTGATTGGTCACCTTTTTTCCTTGGCCCAATGAGCTCCTCGCTCTCTCAGGGCTCCCGGCGGTGAGGTCACTAACCCGTAGCCCAATGCGAAAGCGAGGCCGAGAAGAGGGCGGGCGAGGATTGGCCGGACGCGGTGCTGGCGGGGGCCGATTGGCTGTGCCCGCGGAGGGTGCGGAAGCGCGCTCCGTTGAGGGCGGCGGGGGGCAGCGGTGCGGCCGGTCTGCGGAGCGATGAGGGGCAGCTGCCGCCTCTTCTCGCTGCTGCTCCTGGCCCTGCCGTGCGGGCTGTGTCACGGCAGAGAACCGGCCCCGGGCGCTGTTACATGCGGCTCAGTGCTGAAGCTACTCAACACCCGTCACAGCGTGCGGCTCCACTCGCACGAGGTCAAGTACGGCTCCGGTGAGCAGGGCCGGCCCGGGGGGCGCCGGGCTGAGGGCCGGGGGCTGAGAAATGGCGTGGAGGGAGCCGTGAGGGGAGCTGGAAATTGGCGGGAGCTGAGAGGCTCTCGGGAGACAGGCCTTAGGGGAGATGGAAAATGGCGGGGGACAGGGAAGTGGCGGGAGGACAGGCGGTGAGGGAAGCAGGGAACGGGCGGGGTGGCAGAGAAATGGCGAGAGGGGGTGAGGAGCAGGCAGTGGGGAGGAGCAAGGAAAGTGTAGGAGGCTAGAGGCTTTTGAGGATCGTGTCCCTGGTGCAGGGGGAGCTGCTTGCCAGGAATGGGATTGTGGGGTGCACTGGAGACCAGATAGCCTGACAGGGAGTGGAAGATGCTGAGGCCTAGGGTGCAGGAAGGTGGTGCAGCTGCACTCAGCAAGTCCGGGAGAGAGGGTGTGACAGAGATGCTTTAACCTTCTTCCTGGAGGTGAGCCCTATTTTGTATCCGGAGCCTCAGCTGTATATCCCAGCTTCTGTTCTGGCAACGAGGGTGCTGGTTTGTTTGGGGACACAAAGAACTTAGTATTTTTGAGAAAGGCAGGATGGTGTGAACAATATTCACCATGGATCACATTTTCTTCTCGTGTTCACCATGAACTTTGACAGTTTACACTTTCTAAGACATGCTGTGTTAACTTCTTCAAAAAAGAAAGATTATTTGGTACCGTCATTACTGTTGCAGTCAGTAAATGAACTGTGAGATGAAACCTTAAACATGAAGGCATAAGAACATTAAAGCAAATTTCTCTAGTTCTTTCAGGACTTCTTGGACTGGGGAAGTGGGTTAAGTCTTCTGCCATTTCATTGTGTTGGAACAGGAAGTGGGCAGCAGTCAGTGACAGGGGTGGAAGCTTCAGATGATGCTAACAGTTACTGGCGGATTCGTGGCAAGAGTGACAGCAGCTGCCAGCGTGGGACACCAGTGAAATGTGGGCAAGCTATTCGACTGACCCATGTCAACACAGGGAAAAACCTACACACTCATCACTTCCCATCACCACTCTCCAATAACCAAGTGAGTTGTTTTAAACCTTTAGCTTTTGTGTAAGTAGTGCATGTTATTGACAGCAGTCCCTCCGCTTTCTCATATTTCTGAAGAATCAGGCTTAAGTACCAACAGCCAGAAACAGTGTCTGTGCATATCCAGAGTTCAAGTATATGCTTTTCCACATCTTGGAATAATGTATTTAAGTTCTTGAGAGATAAAACTTAGTATGTGCCAATGTCAGTATTTCACAGTAGTTTTAACAAATCTGCATTGTTTTTATTCTGCACTGTTGATACCTGGAAGATTGTTGTGAAATGTTTTAGCGCTTTCAAGGTGTAGAAGGCTGGGCCCCTCCCTCAGCATTGGATTGCTTTAGCAAGAATTCATTTGCTTTAATGGTGTTCATTATTTTTTTAGAGAGCTATTCAGCTGTCTGTCTGAAGAAATTGTAAACCAGAATAGTTTTTGACGTCGTTGTAAGCTTGGTATAATGAAGTAAAAATGAATATGACTACTTAAGCTAAATTATTGGAATGTTGTGATAAAAACATGCTGAAAGAAATTGTTGCAGTCGTAGCTGTGAAGATGGTCATGCTACAAAACTAAATGTCTACAGGTACAACTTCTTTTGAGTGGGGAAAATTTGCATCAGCATTAGTGGTGTTTCTTTTGAATTTTTCTCAGGGAAATTGCTCTGATCTCAGTGCTCAGGTCCTCTTCCTTTTCATTTGTAAGGCGTGTTAGGTTTTGTTGGCACTTCATGTTCAGATTGTGGTGATAGGAAATTCCTGCTTCTGGATGTGGTAACTGATGACAAAGCAATGCAGCACCGCTTCTTTCCTCTCCACCCTTGCCTTTAAGCTTGCTGACTTTGTGGCTGATGTTTTTGTGTGCAGAGGAGTTTGCTTCCATTTTCACTGCAGGAAGTTTGTGTCTCTAACAGGAAGTAAGTGCCTTTGGGGATGATGGCGAAGGAGATGACCTGGATATCTGGATGGTGCAGTGCGGTGGCACTTACTGGGAGCGGGAGGATGCGGTGCGCTTCAAGCACGTGGGAACTGAGGTGTTCCTTTCCATAACGGGGGAGCAGTATGGCCATCCCATTAGAGGCCAACGGGAAGTCCATGGCATGCCTACTGCTAACCACCACAACTATTGGAAAGCCATGGAGGGAGTCTTCATCAAGCCCAGCATGGACCCTGCAAAACACGATGAGCTCTGAATTGACAGAGGATCCAAAATGCTTTGGCTTGCTCCAGTATTGGGAGATGCTAATCCTTGGTCTCTTCTAAGTCCTGCCTTGCCTAAGTGACTGACTTTCTGTGTTACTGAGGGGCATTGGTTCATTCTAGGAATGCAGCACTTTTGTGGAGAATGGCATCTGCCACATTCAGATATTGACATTGGTCTGGCAAAATGGTTTGTGAATTTTCAGGCTTTGTTGGTGAAATTAGTTCATACATCTGTTAGTTTTTGTCATTTGTTTTGCTTGTTACTTTGTCTTGAATTGGAAGGAGACAGAAAAACTAAAGTCACAAGGTTCTGTAGCCCCAAGGACAATAAAACTTGGTGTTTTGTCATCTTTTTCCAACTATCATTAAATATTTGGAAACGAATTTCTACTTAGTGAGAGAATGTTATTAATGAGGAGATGGAGTAGGTCTAGAAAGGGAAAACTAGTTCTCAAATATGATGTCTTTTGAATGGCGTGACATCAGCTCTTCAGCCCTCCAGAAAAAACATTCTAAAGTGGTCCATTTGAAAATTGGTTCTGATGTCTTTCATGAGTTTCGTTGTGTACTCTATTGGAAGAGTTGAAAATACATGTATGTTGGAGCAAGAAGACAAAGTTTCAATCTACTTTCTCCAAGAAGTTCAGCTTTTCTGGTAACTCATTGTCAAAGGGTAAGACTGCTCTGCTCTATCAACTGGTGCAGAAAGCTCCTGTTTGTTTCATTGATACTAGAATTTTATAAAATGACATGTGGTGCAAAGGAACAGTTGACTTTGACTTATGTTGTGCTTACATGTCACTCTGCAAGATCAGCATGAGAATCCAGATGAATAAATAGTGTGGCATATACCCATGTGGGTTTTTTTGTGTGTGTGAATCCAGAAGACAAGGAAACATCTTAGATAATTGTTTGGTCCTGGGTTTTTGACAGAATGATGGGCTCTGGAGTGCTAGCAAGGAATCTTCACTGAGAAAGTTATGAATTTCTGTGTTCCTGTCCCTCTGAGAAAAGAGAAAAAACCCTAATTCTTGAGTGTCTGTGTTACCTGGTGCTACTGGAAATGCTGATTACAATTCAAAGTACAATACATTCTGTGTTTGCTTGAAAGTCAATAGCTCAGAAAATTCAGATGTTCTCATCTCCATGTGTAAATAGTTCACTGATTATGATCTTAATTACCCAATCAGTTAAAGAAGCAGGAAACACTTTTGCTGGTTTTACAGCTTCAGTCACATGCTGCAGTGTTAGAGAGAGGGTTGTGCTGAGAAGGTGCAACAGGCAACTGCAGTTGAGCTTATAAATCTACCTGCTGATAGCTGCTTCATACTCTGTTGTTGAGGTGCTTGTGCTAGCTTCAGGTTTTATTTAAGGGTTTACTGCTGGTGAAGATCCTTCAGACCCTGTGGAACAAAGAACCTTGGCAGCAGTTCTTTTGTGTACTCGAATGCCTGTCTTCAAAGAAAAGGTAAGACACTTTTTCTGTGATTCTTAGTTGCATGTGGATATTGAAGGATTGTGGGCATTTTTGGAGGGTAAGTAGGGTAGCTTTTGCTGTTCTGTGTTAGCAGTAAACTTCTATGTGATGACTGTTTCAGGTTCACTGATATTCCTGACTAATTGGTATTGAAGTTGTAGCTATAAAGGATAACTATTTAAAAACAAACCAAACCTTCTGCATAAACAAGCTGACTTTTCCTTTCCTCTATTAAAAAGGAGGGCTTTTCTTTTGAAGTTGGTATGTAAGTAAACACAAAAAGAGTAGTAGCATTTGGCAGGAGGGAGAGATACATTTGGCAATGAGCTCTTTGTCACTAAGAGCTAAATGCTTTATTCCTGAGCCATATGAGATTAGCATTGGTGCACCTGTGGAATACTGAGTTGGCTGAGAAGGAGTAGAGTTGTGTGGCTCGTCTCTGTGTGGCAGGTACTATTCCTATCCAGTGTTTATCTCTACCTGGATGTTTCTGGCCTTGGCAAAGGTATTTGTTAGTTTTATTTATTATGCTTGAGTGGGATTGCACTGGACCTTCCTTTCTCTGCTCTGGATTTGAGCCAAATTGCTTTGGTGAGGCTGAGAAAGAACCAACTTTAGTTCATATTGCTTACTTTCTAATACCAGTTTTGAAAACACTTGTACCTTTTGTGCCTAAAGAATCAAACTTTGCATTAATATCTGTTTAGTGTCATATTTTATGCTTTAAACTGAAGTACTGAGATTTCAGAATCTGATGCAGTTGTTTTTATTTACTTTTGCTGCTTACAGTTCTCAGCTGTCCTTACCCCCAGCTGAGAACTAGAGAGTTGGAGAATCCTGTGTTTTGTGGGATTGTTTTGTTGTATTTTATCCACATTTGTTCTACATGTGACTTTCATCATCTGCCTAAAGATGTTGGGTCTCTGGGGTAAAGATGAAATACTGAGATTAAGAAATGAAAGTTGGGAACACTATTTTGCTTACCACACTTCTTAGCAAGACTGAGAACCTGTAGTTCTTTGAAAGTGCTAGAAGGGTTGTACTGCTTATTGTTTCTTCACTCTGAATGTTGAGGCTAAGGATAAACCAATGTTTTAGTTTTGTTCATTATGTTTGGGAATACTAATTAAGTTAAATTAGCATATGTTTTTAAAAATCAAAATGGAGAAAGAAAAAGTAAGGCTCAAAACAGCCCTGTAGCAGTGATGCTTACTCACAGTACTTTTAAACCTGCTAGTTTTGCTGAATCTTCTGCCTCTCTCCTCCAGCACTGAAGCACTAGCTGTCACTGTAGCTGCACCACGTCCCACCTGCACTAGACAGAGGCTGAACCCTAGCAGTATGTCCTAGCAGCAGCATCTCGCTAGGTGCCTGGCCCCTGCTGGCTTCATGCTTGCTGGCTTCTTGGTTAGGTTCCCTGCTGGCAGCTGGGAAACCAGCCAAGAGCTTGTAAGAGATCCGTGTGTGCAGGGTGCCATAGCGCTGCCTGCCCCTCTTCCCTCATTTTGAGTTCTCATCTGTGCAGCTCTCTTTCCAAATACACCTTCCTGTAATCCAGCTCTGGGCCTCCATTCAAGTATGTTTGCTATGGAATTGCTTCATAATAGGGCTGTTTCATCAGCTTCCTTTCAGGAGCCTGTGGGGTTGGAGGGAGTTACCCTTCAACAGCAATACTTGGAGCTTCCTATAGCCTCCTTGATCCTATCCTGTGGAGTAGGAAGCACAGGGGGTGGTTTGCTTCCTCAAGGAGGAATAAAATGTGCAACCTTAGCCATCTGGATTTTCATTGGAAACACAAGGCAATTCAAATTTACCTTAGGGTATGCACTGGTTACTATGTATGCAAGTCACAAACAGCAATAAACTTTAGGGTCCTAAGGTTATTTTAAGTACTTGAAAGAAGAAATATTTTATCCTTTTTCCCTTCCTTCCACCACCAATCCAAGTGTCTCAGTGCTCCCTTGTTTATAAATACTTTAGCAGAACCTTGAGTGTTTATACCTAACAATTTTTTTTATTCTTTGCAAAAGACAAACACCAGAGTTAGCTCCTTCTAATCTGTTTCCTTAATCACACTTGCAATAATTTCAGCCACACATGGGAATTGATTCAGAGATGGTCAGCCTGAGGACAGCACTGAATTGCTTTGGGTGTGTATGGGACAAGGAGGGAATATAGTGAGTCCTTTAGAAGTGGATTTCAGGGACTGCACAGTTCAGTGCTTCTTTCTTTTTTAAATTGCAGCAAATGAAACTGATTATAAAACCCTTTTATTATATTTCATATTGTATTTTATAATTTGAAATGGCAATAAAGTTCACAGTGGAGTTTTCCAGTGGCAGCTCTGATACTGATTCAAGCTGCTGTTCTGTGAGGGATTCAGCTGTTTTCAATCCTTTGGGAAAATGGTGTCCTGCTTCATTAGGATTAGAAGTGTTAGAAGCTCTATGGCATCTCAAGGGTACAAACACATTACAAATTAATCAGAATGTGTGCAAGCTATAAAGCTGCCTAATTAGTTCCTAAACTATAAAAATAGTGTGTAGGTGCTGCGTTTGCATGTCTGAGTTTGGGCTCGGATCTAAGGCTCTGGCTTGATCTTAGTGAAATCATGTATTTATTCACCTAAGCTTCATTTTCTGAGAGTACTGAGCAGTCGTAGAGATGCATGCTGTGCTGAAAATGGAAGTCTCCGGGATGAATCTAATAGAACTCAAACCACAGCTAAACAAAATACAATAGGTACCCGATACTGTTCTTTTTCTTCTCCTGATGCTACCTAGCCGCCTGACCGCGGGAGGCTCTAAGGGTTGGGCTGACAGCGAATGCCTTCCCGCTGCTCCCTGGCTCTGCAGGTGCCCCACACACAGCCCCTGTCGCTGGCGTTCGTTCTATGCTCGTTGAAATCCGGGTGAGTGCTGCTTTCTGCCTGGGAAACAGCCCTTCGGGTGATCTGTGTAAAACCCGTCTTGGGTGCGAGCAGGGCCGATGTGAGGAAGAGGAGACGGGCGCATCTCACCCTTGTCCCCGCGGCGGGGCTGGTGGCGGCCGCTAGTCAGCGCTGCTCGTCCTCCGCCTGCCGCCCCTCGAGCGCTGCCTGCCCGCCGGCTCCCGGGCAGCCGGCAGCCTTCGGCAGCCCAGCAGTGGTTCAGCTCTAAGGGGTTACGCTCTTCGCGGGGAAACATGCTATCCGCTTCCGCTGCTGAGGCGAGCAGCGGCTCTTAGAGCTGCGCCGCCGTGCCCCGCGTTTAGTGCGCTCTGGCGGCTCATGGACTGCCCTGTTATTTGAAAGGGAAGTTTAAAACATTAGCATAGGCTGTGAAGCGATGCTCTAGGCGTTTCTGTTTGCCGTCTTTCTATAGGACCGATGAAGTGTGGCCAAGGATGAGGACTATTTGCTTACAGTAGACATTTTGAGGCAATTACCTGTATCATAAAATTAAATACCGGTTTCCTCTCGGTGGGGGGAAGAAAGACACAAAAGGATCGTTAAACAGGGAGTTCTCCTACTCCTGTCACCTACAACAATCCCGTTGCATTTGGCGAGATCGCGAAAGCAAAGACTTAAGATCAAAGGATCTGTTTCTAGCCAGTGCAAGGCACGTTGCACGTCAGTGGTAATATTTACATGAACACATCCCTAGTGTGACTCACCCGGCTCTCCTCGGCTCTTGCCTGGACCGCATTCCCTGGAGCCGATCCTGTGCTATCCGCCGTGGATTCCGTTTGGCATTAGGATCAAAGCCGAGCTGCCTTGTCTTCAAGAGCCCATAGCGGTTTGCGAGCTGGTGGGAGCCGGCACCCGTCGGCTCCTCCCCATCGTCTCTCGAGGCTGCAGCTCCCGCTCCCTGCCCGGGTTGCCCATGTCGGGCCCCGCCAGCCATCCTGGGTGGGGACAGTGGGCTGGCGGGTCCTGCTCCCTTCCCTGGCGGCGCAGTTATTGCCGAGGGCTTTGTTCATTTGACAGCTAGGTTTTTCCACAATTCTGTGCAATTCTGTCTTCTCGGCATCAGCTTGTCTGCTGATATTACTTCGTGTCTAGCGCAAATATGATCTCCAGTGGGAGACTTCTGCGATCCCGGGGACCAGTATTTGTGAGTCAGCCTCCTCTCACGGCCGTTCTTGGCTGATGGAAGGAGGCTTCCTTCCGAAACCGCTTTCCCGTGCTGAAACTGTCCTCCCGCTGCACTCTGCCCCATCCCTCTCCTGCCTGCTCCGCCTGGTACGGTCGTCGTCTCTTTATGCAGCCTCGCCCGCCGCAACGGGGCGTGGGGGGAGTGGGGAGGTCCCACCTCATGTGCGTAGTCCTGCGCCACGTGTGCCGCTGTCAGCCTGCCGCCGGCCCCACCGGAGTGGGCACGGCGCGACACGGCACCCGTGCTGCAGTAGCTGCGCGCAGGGATGCTTTGTCGCAAGGCTGTGGACGGGCTGCCCGGTACAGAGCAGGGGTCGCTTTCCAGTTCCTCCGCTGCCTCCATCCGCCTTTTCTGGCGAGGTGAAGCTCGAGAGCCTGGAAGGCTACAAAGAAGGGCTGGGCTGTGGAATTACAGGAGAGCCGTGCCTCCTTGTGCCGGGAAAACACAGCAGCGCGTCAGTACCTGCCCCGGAGAAGGAACCGAGGAGCACAGGGGCACTCCTGGACACTCTGAGGGCTTGTCTCGCATCTAGGACGTCCAGAGGGCTCCGTGCTTATGGAGGCTCTAACTGTGTTGCTGTAGGGCTTGTGAGAGGGTTTCCAGCCCTGTCTGGCTGCTGACACTGTGAGGGAGCATGCCTTAGTGCACCTTAGTTCCCATCCTACTACAAACTGATCTAGCTTGGTTACACGGATTGTGGTGTGATAAAATAATTATAAAGGTGCTTGTTTAATCCCTGCTTGCTCAAAACTGGATCGCTCATCATTTGTGCCAGCAACATCTTAGACTAGGCTTGTGTGGTGTGTGCTTGCGCCTCCAAAAAACCCAGGCTTTTGTAATGAAACCTGTGCAGCTAAACCAGACATCGGGAAGTGCAGAATGTGAATCTTCTCCTGAAATTGCACCCAAGGGAGCACCATCTGCTTTCTTGCAAATATTATACTTCTGAATGCATTAGCTCTGCCTTGGCTGGGTGCGGGTGTGGAGATGATTACTGTCGGCTGGAGACAATTTTCTGTGAAGCAGCACAGCAAAACACCTTTGTGTTGTGCTGCATTTCCTCAGCGACACAGACCCGTGGTGGTGAGCGTGTCTCTTAGCCGAGCCGTGAGACTTCAGTCTTCAGGGCAAAATAGCTTAAAATGTTTAAATCCTTGTCTGTTCCCCTACATGGCTGCCGTGTTCCCTCGTGAGATGGGAGGCTCTTTACGCTGAAACTTTGCTGGTAAGTCCCAGCAGCCTCGGAGCCTTCGTCTCAGCTCAAGGGGTACAAGGGCTTCATGTCACCCGTTCAGAAACGTGCCTTTCTTGGAGCTAAAATGGGGCAGCGGAGGGCAAGAGTGATGCTGGTCGATAAGAGGGGGGGATGACTGGACCGGCCAGAATAGGTGGATTTGCACCTTAGGGTAAAAATTCTCAGCTGGGAGAGTACAACTTCCTCTCTCCCTCCCCACCCGAAAAGGAAGGGAATAAGTGATTTTTCTTTCCTTTTTTTTTCTTTCTTTTTTTCTGAAATGGCAACCGGAGTGGAAGGTCCACCCCCTTCTGTGAGAGCTACGGTGGGTAGCGGAGAAAAGCTTTGAAAACTCTCCCAGTACTGGACGTTTCAGAGCGCAGGTTGCCTAGCTTCCTGCCCAGTGCTACCTGAGAGCCCTGCCAGGGAGCCAGCGCCCCCCGGGCGGCGGTTCCTGTTCTGCGGGGACAGGGCGTCCCGAGTGTGGGGAGCATCAGAGCAAAGTGATTATGCATATCAGTGGCGGAGAACGAGGGTTTCCGAGCCTGGCGATCCCCCAGCGGGGCAGGGGCGCAGACCTGGAGGCGAGCGGCGGCAGGAGGGGGTCGGGCGGGGGCTGCGTGGGGCAGGGCGCAGGCGTGGAGGGGCTGTACGATGAGAGCTAGCCGGAGGCACCCTCAGCCCTTCCCTGCCCGTTGGGGCAGTCCCTGCTCTGCCCTATACAGACCTGGCTGGGACGGACCTTCCGCCGCCTGCCTGCCACAGCACTAGCCTCTCTGGGGAAGGGATGCTGGGGCGCTGGGAAGGCTGGTGCTGAGTGTGATGCTACATTAAAGGTGCTTTTGAAGGAAAAGTAATAATGCAGAAGGGCTCCTCTTTTTCCAGGCTTCTTTCTGCACTCTTCTCCATAGGAAAGTTGCCTAGTCTAGACCGTTCTTGCCAGAAAACCACCTTGACACTAGATCAAATGTTCTTATATCTGGTGCATTATGAAACCGAGGGAAAATTATTATCTGTTGTTCACTCTGAGACACTATGGCTCATATTGAAAGAATGGCTTAATACTTAAACCCTCCCCAAAATCCATCCTAGTAACTGCTAGCTAAAGTGAGGGATCTTTTGGTAGGAATAGGTGGAACTGTGCTTAAAGGTACTGGACTAGAACTGATGACCAGCATTTGCTTCGTAGCTGCGGAACTGAGTGGTCCCAAACAACGTGTAGGTACCTCTTCGTCCCACCTAGAAGAGAAAATTAAAGGTTTTCTTTGCCTTGTCCATGAGCGGTGCGCTGGGGCCCAAAGCTGGTGTCCGGGAAGCCAGCGGGAAAGCTGGGTGAGGTGCCAAGGGCTGTCCGGATGAGTCCCCTGCCCTCCCCAGTGTCCTTCCCCAGCAGCTCCGCGGAGCGGCGGACGATCACCCGCTGCCTTTCTCCGGAGGGCCTGCTCCAAGCAGGTTAACATGGCCACCCTGTCCCTCGAAGGCAACAGCTTCTGCGTGGCCCTGCCCGGGCGCGAGCCGGGACACGGCCGGAGGGAGGTCGGGTGCCTCTCCAGGAGCCAGCGCGGCTCCAGGGGCTGCTCTGCTCTTGCCCAGCACCGCGGAGTGACAGCGTTTTTTCACTCCTCCCAGCCCTTCTGCGCCCGGTGCTTTCTGCTTACGGGACCTGCCAGCTGCGGGTGGGAAACGTGCGGCGGTCGCTTCTTTGCGGGAAGCTCAGTGAAATCCAGGGAGGCGGCAGGGTCGCCTCGAGCCCCCCAGGGTGCCCGAAAGGGTGTCTCCCGGCGGCACGGCCGGAGCAGCGGCAGAGTCTCTCCAGGCTGGTCTCTCGTGGCATTTATGTGGATCAGAGGGTTTACAACTGACTAGAGAAGAGCTAGGGAAGGATGCGCTTGGATGTTAGGGCTGTTTTAGTCATAAATAATCGGAAATGTGCGAGCGTATTGCCTGAGCAATACTTACTGAACAGTCTCTCCTGCTGCATGTGTTCCCTCCGCCCACAATCTCTTTTATTGTGTGCCCCTAAGCTAGTAAAAATATTTTGGACACTTGTGTGGGACAGTGGCTTTAGTCGATGTCCGCTTCGCACTGCCCTGAGCCTCCCATCCCCGTCCCTACCACAGCCGCTGGACGGGGGTTTTTTGCGCTGGCCTCCCACGGACTCCAGCGGCAGTTTGGAGCACACCTTCCCCGACGGGTGAGGACCACTCCCTGCATCTCTCCAGCCCGGTGGGGGAAGCTCCTTGGGCTTGGCCGCCTTCTCTTTGGGCAGAGCCAGGGGCTGGCTGTCAGCAGGGTCCTTTCAAGAGGCACGAGCCGGGGACCCTCCGAAATCCCCATGCAATCCTTTTGCGGAGGTCCGTTTCGCTCGGCAGCAGCTGTCGGGATCGGCCGCCTGCCGTGCACCGGCCCTCGCTGAGCACCGTAGATGAGCCCCTGGCGCTGAAACCTTCTTGTAATGCTAGTGGCAGCGCCACTCGGCGCTGCCCCCTCTCCTGCCGGATGCTCGCCGTGCCGTCGGGGCAGCGGCCGCGGAGCGGAGCCTAGGGGGAGCCCCGCTGCCAGGGCGGGAGGGGCAGGCTGTCGGCTTCAGCCCACCTGCCGAGGACTTCCCTGCTGTACTGCCAAGAGCCATTCGGCAGGTCGAGGCTTTAAAGAAACGCTCTTACCCCGGTGTCTCGCTTAGGGTACAAATAGAAAACAGTTCGGCTTCTTGTCTTCTCTTTTCCCGGTTTAAATACTATCCTGATTCCTGATTCCCTTCACTCCTTTTAATATTTTCTCCTGCCTTTTTTTTTTTTTTTTTTGTGCAAGTTTTTTCTTTGAGAGATTGGTGTTTCTTGGTCTGGTTTGATTTTCTTGTAAACATTTACTTTTCAGTAGGGATGTGTCTGTACTTTAAGGCAGAAAGGAGGGGAACGAGAGACTGATTTTGATCAGAGAGTTTGGACAGAGGGTCAACAGGAGAACACCAGAACTAACCTTTCACTTGCTCCAAATGCTGCTTTAAATGCCCTGAACTTAGCTTGGCTGTACTTGGTGTCTATAACAGCTTGCACGTGAAGGGGGCCTCCATACTTCTCTAGGGCTGTTGAGAGATCATCTTTTCCTTCAGAATGTGAAGTCTTTAATTTTCTGCTTCTCTCAGAACAGAGCCTCCTTTTTGTTTGAATCTCTCAAAACAACTTAGAGATGTGTTAAAGGTGTAACCACTGTAAAAGGAAAGCAAAGCAACGGAGCTTTCTGCTGGTGAGCTGTGTAAAACAAGATTGCTGTCACCCTGAACTCATTCTGAAATATGATGTGGATTCAAAGCGGAGGAGCAAACCAGTTTGTCTTTGAGCAGTGTGGGATGGTAGCTTTCATACTCAGTGTAACTCCCTAGTGATAACTGGGCAAACTGCTTGCAAAGATGTAGGACTCCTGGCAAAGGTGTTGCTTCTCAGCAGATCAGTGTCTGAGGGAGGCAGGAGTCTGCCTTTTGTTGCCTTTGTAGCAAGGTGACTCCTTAAAATACTTAAAATATGATCATGCAAAAGGGTACAGTTGAGTTTGCACTGTGCACAGCAGCTTAGCATTGTCACCTGACTGCTCTGTGTGTCTGAGGAGGTTTACAAGACACCAGCTCACCCACCTCCCAGGTGAGTGAATCAGCAGGATTTTCCCTGAGGTGGCAGTTGATGCTGAGTCCTGGCAGTGTCCCTGGTTCCGTGCAGTGTCACAAAGACTATTTTGGTTTGCTCCAAGGAACTTCCATTCTCAATTAGCCACCCACCCGCTGTTCCGCTAGCTCCTTATGGCAGAGATCTCTGCCCGTGGAGCTTCTGGTGACAACACACTAAACAGAAGAGCACGGTTTTAAAGCTCTTAGACTTCTTCCCATCTGTTCACTTCTGAGCAGAGGGATGGGCCCTTTACAAGGACACAGTGCTGCCAGATCCCAGGCTTGGCCTGGGGAAGCTTGCCATTCCCGGGAAGGGTTTAGCTGGAGTCTCAGAAGTTGTGTACAGATTGAGCCAGGCTTCAGCTGAAAAGCTGGGTGGATAATGCCATTGTCAAGCCTCCAGTGGAGCAGTTTGGCCACCTGCTACTCCCTTTGGAAGGGAAGGGGATGCTTACTGGAAGGCTTATCGGGGGGGAATATGCTTTCAGGTACCCCATGTGAATGGGGTTCTCTGGAGGAGCTAACCTTTTTCATAATCAGTTGCAGATAGGACTTAGATTCTTTCTTTTTTTTTTTATATGCCCCACTCTTTCTTAGCACTTAATTGCCAGAACATACCCTGTCTGTGCTGGGATGAATCCTGAGGACTGGATGCAGAGCAGTGGCGGGATACAGCCATAAAACTCAGAAGCTTGTGCTTTCTGTGGGCAAGTGGCTGTCTGTGGCAGCCCTTCTGGAGGCAGTGTGCACCCTCTGAGTGCTGACCAGCAGCTCTGGGGAAAACATTCTGTTGTGCCTTAGTTTTTGATAGATATGCTGTGAGCTACTAGTGGCATTAGGTCTAATTGTGGGAGATTTTCCCCTCAAACCTGTGGCTGGATTTATGTTGATCACTTTAAAATAAATCTGAGAGATATATTTAGTAGAAGAATGTGTAAAACCCCAACCCTCAAATGGTATTATGTAACCAATGCAGTATTTAATTGCCCCCTGTGTAAACTAACTGAAAAGCCTGCTGTTTGCCTTCTTTGCCTCTGTTGTGTATTGGTCAACTGAAGCCAGGCACTGTGTTTGCTGTTCTGATTACTATTTTAAAAGGAAAGATCCATGGGATCATGTTATCCAGAAAATGAAAAAGACTTAAACCCCACTTAGTGAGGGCTCTGGGGCTGAGTGAGAGCCCTCTCATGGGCTGCCCAGGGCTGTAGATTGCCAAGGAAGCTTGTGCCATTTGAAAGCACGTGCACATCAAGGACAGAGCCCTGCACAATGTACTTTGTCCCTTTATTTTGGCATGTGTGTCACAGCCACTCTTGGTGGCCTCTGCACCTCAGCCACAGGGTTCAGCTGAGCTCAGCAAAGATGAAGATGTGTTAGCGTAGGGTCAAGGCGATGGCGGGAGCTACTAGGCCAACTGGGAACATGTTCCCACTGCTTTATCTAGAGCTGGTATCAGGTGGAAATGAGAGGTGGATTTCCTCTTGCTTTGAACTAAGAGGAGTTTGTAGGCTTTCCCCCTAATTTACTGTTATTGATCTGCCATCAGCTCCTTGCCCAGTTAAATCCTTTATTCAAGGTGCTGGATCTTAGGAGCACAGTGGTTTCCCATTATTGTTATAATCTTTTGCCAAAGAGAGATTCCCCCTTCTCAGTAATGCACCAAAGTGGAAGTAATCGCTCTTTTTTCTTCTTGCATTTGTCCTTTCCTGTTTCATTCACCGATTGAAAAATGGCTAAAGAGCAGCCCCCATTTCACCTCCCCTTTTCCCTGATTGACTCAGCAGCTCCTGGGACAGAGAGAGGAAAGGGGCCTCGAGGTCACAACCTTCACAATCTTCAAAGCCCCTGCCGCTTCCAGCAGCTGTCACAGCTCTCACTGACCATATCCCCAGAAGGTCAGCAAAAAAATAAACACTGGGGCCCGACAGGTCCCCTTCTCATGCAAACTGGCCGTTTCCCTCCCCAGCTCCCATTCCATGCATAGCTTACACATAGGAGACCCCCTTGGATTTGCACAGAGCTATGCGAGAGCAAAATGCCACAGAAAATAAAAGCAGAAGGGCTTCCTGGACAGGCAGGGTGGGAAAAAGAAAAGCAGCTTCCTGAGCGCTCCATGCCCACCCACAGGCTGCTGCAGCCATTTTGTGCGTGCAAAGCCTGAAGGTGAAGCTGGGGAGGGGGCTGACTTTTCCCTGGGAGAAAGGCTGCAGGGAAGGCTTCAGCTTTTATATCTGCTTGTGCATGTAAGAGATAGAAGAGGGAATCCGAAAGAAATAGGAAATGAAGCATGGACTAGAAAAGCCTTTTCATCAGGATTAGATTGCATCCTTCTCCCACAGCCAGCCTGCTTTCTGCACTCACCTTCCTCTGCAAAAAGTCATGATGAAGCAGAAACAGTGCTAGGGAGAAGCGCAGGTTCAAAAGGCCAGAGTGGAAAGGTCCTTTGCTAAAGGAAATACCCCTCCCCAGCACTCTTTTATAGAAGTATCCATTTCACCATGGCCACTAATAATCAAAGGGCTATTTCCTGGCCTTCCCAGCACAGCTCCCAGATGCAGAGTGCTGTTCTTATCTCCATTATTGCAAACCCTTTCCCTCCCACTCCACACTCGCTTCCCTCCCCGTGCTCCCCCATTGCTGAACCCAGCACCAGGGCATGACTCGAGCCCTGTTTTATAGGCTCTGTAGTGAAGGAAGGATGCTCGTTTTCCTATTAGCGTTCTCAGCCTCTCCCCACGAAGACTAAACGGGCGATTAGCACACCGTACCGCCGAACAAAAACCCGTCAGAAGCATTTTTATCTGCGTTTGGCTGCTGGGGAGGCGGGAGGGGCTGGTGACCTGCAAGAAAACCCACCACGAAGAACAGGCAGCGACAGGGGACGTGGGAGTCACTTTATTTATCCGGTATTGGCCGGCTACAGCAGTGGCTCGTCCTGCCCCGGGGCCCGCAGCCGGCCGCGGGGAGCGGGGCTGGCTCGAACAGAGCGAGGGTCGCCGCGGGCCCGGGGCAGGGCAGTGCGCGGAGCCGCTCACCTTGCTCTGCCCCTGCCCGCATACTCTCCGCCGTTGCGTGTTTAAACAAAGAAAGTTGCACAACCGAAGCTNTCCCCGGCTCTCGCCGCTCCCCGGCGCACTGACGCCCTTTCATTATTGCACTGCTCGCTGCGACCGTGACAGTAGTGCAACAGGGAAAGAGGGGCAGCCCGCCCGGTGGTCCCAGCGCTGGCCCAGAAGCGCCCCTCGGCCTGCAGCCCAGCCGTCGGGATGGGGGCACGGAGGGAGAGCCCAGGGGAGGGTTCCTGGCTTTGTCCCCGAGCTGGCCGCATCTCCCCGGAATGATGCTGGGTGTGTGTGGGGGGTGGCGTGTAAACCGAGGCCAGCGGCAGGGTAAGCCGGGCAACGGAAAAGCAGCGGGCACGGTCCCGTTGTGGGACTCTAGGCCCACCCCCGGGCCGGCGAGGCGGGCCTGGCCGCCGCGGAGAGACGGGCTGCAGTGGCCCCGCACCGCCCGGGGACCGGTTCGGAAAGCCCCGCGGCAGTGGCTGCTCCGCCGCGCCCTGATCCGGCCCCCAGTCCCCTCCCACCATCCCTTTCCCTGGGCCCCTGAGGTCCCGAAAGGGACCGCGGGGACCACCTGAAATGGAAGGCAGGGCCACCCACTCGGCCATGCCGGCTGCTGTCAGCCCCCAGCTGATCCCTCACAAAGCGGAGAGCAGATTTAACAGCCCCATCCCTGCTCCGTTCCCACGTACCTCAGTGAGCAGCTCTCGGGAAGGGCCCGGAGGCAGTGCCCAGCCCCGCTGCGCCGCCCGGCCCCGGGCTAGCACGGCCCGGCTGCGGAGCCCGGCGCTTGAGCTGGCAGGAAGAGGCATAAGCTTTGTTTCAAGGTTATTGGGATTAGAGCCGCGGCCTCTTTGTGCTATGCTCTGCTTCGCATCACATTGGTTTCCAGTCTGGGATCAGGCATAGAAACAGCAAGTGTGGCTATGTATCTCCTCCCATCCCTTGGTGGGTGTTTACATCGTTATGTAAAATAGGCACCCTTCAAATGTCTTGGGACTCACACTATTTTAAAATGGAGCCATGAGGGGTTTCTTTGATTTCAGTCACTGCTTGTGCATTTTAAGCATGAGGCTGCTTTGAACCCTATGTAATAGAATCAAAAATATGTCCCATTACTCACAACCTGAGTCACCACAATAGCACAATTACTTGTCACCAAAAACATCTCTGCCCAATGATTTGCCTATCTAACAATCCTCTGCATTTCACAACTTTTCCCTGAACTCGATGGGCATAGGATTCTATTTTCCTGCTGTGGTTTTCTTCTCTCCATGAAGAATAACCCTCAAAAGAAAAGACCCTATAAGCAATATTGCACTACTACCCTGATCACAAAAGCAGAGGCAATATTGATAGGGTCTCATCCTTAAGGTTAGGAAGCTGGATAATGTGTCTTGCAGCAGGTGACTGGAGGGAGCTTCATTCCATGCCTGCAAATGGGGAAGGGGTAAAAAGTTAGAAAGCAGTGTACTGCCCCATAGATCAGACCACCATGTGCTCCCAGGAGGGTGGGGATGCAGGAACAGAGTAAAACCTCTAACCCCACAGAATCTGTGCATGGGTGCTCCCCCTTTCTCCCACAATATATTTAACTCCAGAGTGGATTTTATCCAGGTCTCTATACCTTCATCCCCAGTTCTCACATTCTCCTATGTAAATTTCTCTCCTTTATTCATAACCTCACTCAATTAGCTGCCTAGCTACTAGAGGCTGGGAAGTGCTATTTATTTAACTGATAGCTGTATTTTGAACCTCTTAGTAACAGGCATTGAGCCCTCAGAGAACTTTCTTTCTAGGGCTGTCCTAATTGGAGAGCCCAGTGTGTTAAAATATCCCTCCCTTCCCTGGAAATCACGGGATTAAGTACACACCAAAAATGAGAAAGCGAAAGAGGATCTCCAGGACTAGCTTTCCAGCACTGACTTCATGTTCATGCACACAGAGTAAACAGTGTTTGGAGACACACACGTTTGGCTCTAGCTTGTTTTGTTTGTTTTTTTTCTTCTCCTCTCTCCGCTCCATAGCACCTTTTCTGTCCTAGGCTGGAAGGCTCAATCTTCAGCTGGGGCTGGCTTACTGTTAAACACACTAACAAACAGCCACGGAAATTATTCCCAGGGAAGGGCCAAGACACCTCCACCTTCAGGGCTGCTTTGCCAACTAGACTCTTCCTCTGCAGTCTGGCTCCCTGTTAACCTGCCCCAGTGCATTTGTCACGTAGGAACACTTGAGAGTCCAGAGGAAGGAAACTTCATTCCCAGGCCATCCCAATCCAGGTCATGATTTTGACACTTTAAGCTTCTCTTTCCTCAGCCTACTTTCTAGTGGATTAAATAGGAGTGTAATGGAGAGACAATCCCCTAATTCATGGATTCCTGGCTAATTTATGCATGCCACATTGATCTGGTCTTTGCCATTAGAGATCCCTGGGGTTTGGCATGGGGGTGTGAGGCAGCCCTGCGTCCCTTTTGATGTTGCCTGACTTGCCCAAAACCAAGGACATGCCAAAGAAAAGGGAACAGGGGAAACTCCATTCATTGTTTGTTTTTTCTAATGGACTGATAAACAGAATCTTCAATCTGCCCCACCCCTCCCTTTCCCCATCCTTTGTGATGCTCCTTGGAAGCAAATGGGAATTTTTTTTCCACATTATTTATTTGTATTAACCTTTGCTCACACTAATTAAAAGGCCATGTTCACAGAGATTGCTGTAAGCAGCTCAGAATGAATTTTATCAAACTTCTGTAATTCTCGTTACCTTGGCAAAACCTCAGGTTTAATCCTGCTGCTGCTTCTCACCAATCCCTGTGAGCTAGCCCTCCAGTTGGACTGAGAACGTAAGAGACACTAGGCTCAGCCTTACCTTTCCATCTACTCCCGTCCAGTCTCAATTTTGTTTATTGTTTACCATCTCTTTTCCACTCTTCAGCCTCGATGTTATCTCAAACAAGACTTACGCTTAATACACACAATTTAACTTCTCCAGTGGCCCAAGAGACAAACCCACTGGCAAATTTACAGTGAAAATGTACAATCTGCACATCAAGGGGCATTGCTAATGCATCAGGAGTGTGTGGGGGGAGCACGATTTACAATTTCTACACAACTGAAGAATTTCAGTAGTTGCAGAAACAACAACTGGCAGGAGAGGGTAAGGGATGTAATTAGAAACGTCAAACGTCAGCCCCAAGTTAAGCTCCAAGCAAAGGCAATTAAGTTACTTTGTCTGTTTCTGGAAGTGTGCTGAGAGCCTAGATATTTCTCAAAAATGTCCTTATCTCCAAGTGATATATTGGCACAGGAGTCTCCATACCTTCCTTTTTCTTTCTTTCTTATTGTAACAAGACAAGAAAAACAAAGACTGACTCAGTGTCCCATAATATTCCCCCCCGTTTTCAGCCTGAGTGGTGCCCTGTCCTACAGCAGGGAGACTCTCTGGAATGTATAAGGGGTAGTTTGAAAATAAAGGTTTAAATAGGAGATTATGAAATGCAAGCTATTTATACACCAGGAGGCTCAGCATCTCCAGATATGTTTAGAAACCTCTCTTGTCTTTAATCACAGTTACAGAAACTAAATGGAAAGATGGAAATGTCACCCAGACTAGTATGGAAATAACACTTTACATGTTGCTCAAGAATGGAAGTTTATTGTAGTTTTTTTGTTGGCAGTGTGTGGGGGGGAATCTTGTACTGTAGTGGAGTCATTGCTCTATGTTTCAGTCCTGTTTTCTGATGTTAGCAGACAGACTGAAGTGTCATTATGATGAAGCTTTGGGATAAAAAAGTAGTGAGCTGACTGGAGCTCAGAGGCCTGTGCTCCTTGTGAGATCTGACCATGCCTTCCTTGGTTTAGTTTAGGGAGCCATTTCCCCTTCCATTTGTTGCTATTTGTTTGTTTCTCTTGTGGCTGAAGATGCCACTGGAGCAAGTGGGCAATTAAAATGTTCATCTCACTTTCAATCTCACAAAACCTAGCAGGGCAACCAAGCTTGGGTCCAGCCTTGTTTCCCTGGCCACAGCCATTTCACTAGCCTGGGGAAAGGAGACCATTTCAAAGCCATCTTGCAATTAAATACATTATATAGTCCACACTGTATTTTCTGCAGTGGAACTGACACTATTACCAAAGGTCAGAGCAAACACTTTGGGAACAGCTGTAGGCTGAGAGTTGATTTAGAGTTTTCCATCCTATTTAATAATTTTATCATTGTTTTAAAACTGGGAAGTCTTGCCTTTTGAATTCTTGCTCTCTTTTTTTTTTTCCCCTTTTTTTTTTTTTTTTGAGAGAGAAAATTCTTAGCATTCCAGCCCCGGCTTCTTAAGTCTATCTAGCAAGTTTGTACAAATCCATCCAGAGAAAAAGGGGATTCTTGCTTCCATGCAAGAGTCAACCTGTCCAGGTGTGAGAGACTCCAGAGAGTCAGGGTTGATAATCCTTTCTGAAAACACCTTCCCAAGCGTGTTTCACCCACTGAGCTCAGGGAGTCTGTCACCCACAGCTACTTATCAATACATTCCTTTTCTCCTGAAATCATGAGGGATTACACTCCAGAACATCCTGCCATTTGATTCTTGCTTATAATATTTAGTTTGTGGGTTTCAATAACCCTTTTCTCAGCAGCAACATTTCCTCGGCTGGCAGAAGCCAGATCTGCGTCAGTGAGCTCCATTAAAAGGAATGACAGAGCTCCTTAAACAGCCCAGACTTTGTAACCCCACAATACGGCTTTTCTGCATGCTGTTTACCAGTGCTCTGCTGTCTGATGGAAAAAAAAAAAAAAGGCTTGTGGTACTAAAAGCAGGAGCAAAATAGAGCTAAGTCCTATCACCTTGGCAGTGGCGAGCCTGCTCCCGGCCCTGCTGTACAGCTGGGCAAGGGAAAGGTCTTGGCGTTGCCTTGGCAGGGAAAGGAGCACGTGTGGGGCTGATCTCGGGGTCTCCCAAATAACTCTCTTCCCCACGCAAGGCTCAGATTCCCCTCGTTACACATCCCAGCTGCCCACCAACCGCCCAGCCCCTTGCCTGCAGGCGTAGGGGGGGCGATTCCTCCACGGGGCCCCCAGCCCGGGTGTCTCCGGCCGGGGCCAGGGATACGGCAAGCAGGGGAAGCGGTACCTCCTGCCCCGGCCCGGCTGCCTCCCTTCCCCAAACCACCCAAGAGCGGCGAGAGCAGGAGCGA
The DNA here is from genome assembly GCA_013396975.1 of Bucco capensis. NCBI lineage: Eukaryota > Metazoa > Chordata > Aves > Piciformes > Bucconidae > Bucco > Bucco capensis. The sequence continues at coordinate 1,013,701 of VWZO01022439.1, read as the reverse complement.
CCTTAACACAGATCTAGCACTCAATGCAATGACTCAAAAAGTCCCCCTGAAAAAAAAAAATCCCTCTGAAAACTTAAACCATCTGATTTCACTTTCCGCTCCAATTGGTTGTGTAGCCAGGGCGCAGGTCTGGCCTCCTCCACCACACTAATACCCTATGTGTGCTGCCTCCACAGAGGAGGGGTTCTTTTAACAAGTTTATGCAACAACAGGATGGAGGCTCCGCCGGAGCCCTTCCCCCCGCAGCCCGACCTGATTCCCCGCATTCCTCCCGCGCCCTCCCCCTCCGACCCAACTGGAGACAAACTCCGGCATCTCCACACACATGCAAATGGTTTCCCTTGCACAAATACAGACTCCTGAAGGGGCCTTTGCTTCCGAATCCCCCCGCTTTTTTTTTCCCCCCTCTTTCCTCCAGTGCCTTTTTTGGGGGGAGGAGGGCTGTTACATTCCTCAGCCAGGCAGGGTAAAACAAGAAAAAAAGAGAGTGGGGAAGGGAGGGTTTGGAATGTGTAACCTCCATCCCAGACCCAAATCTGCAGGGAACCCTGTCCTTGTTCCCCGCATCCCTGGGGCCTGGCTTCAAGAGAGCTGGAGCTTAGTGAAGGGCTCTCTGAGTGCTGCACAGCCGGGGCCAGGAGCCTCAGAAGGTCCTCTTGCCCTCTGCAGATGGGGTATGGTCCTTGTCACTGCTCAGGCCTCAGATCCCCCCAGCACCCGGGGGAGGTATTCAAGTGTACCCACCGTATTATTTTGAAAGACATAACTTTATACAGGAAAGCAAGTATGCATCTGTTCCCCGCTGTGATTTCTCCACCTCCCAACGAGGCAGGCTCATGTCTGAGAGGCCATCTTACAGCCAGGCATCAGCCCCACCAAGGCTCTCACTAGCACTTATTTTCACTCACTGATGGGTTCCACACACACACACAGACAGAACAAAGCACTGCCCTGCTCCAGGGTGGCTTCCAGCTCCTCAACTGGTGCACCCTCCTTCCCATCCTCCTTGGCCAGGGGCAGTGAAGGGCTCCCTCACACCTCCACTCTTGTGCTCCTATTGACTGGGGGGGGAGGAAGACAGACCCCCTAGTCAAGCCCTTACAGATTTCACTCCTACTTTTTAATTAACCAAAAATTAGAAGGAGTAGGAGGGGAAAGTGCCAAAGCTTCACAGGCCTCTCCGTTCCATAACGCACACAAAAATGGCAACTGTGCTCCAGTGCTGAGAGATGGATGAAAAGAAAGGCTCTGGAGAAAGGGAGCCATGTCGGCTCGGGTTACCTCCACCGAGGCCTGGGAGCCCTACTGCCTCCACCACCAGCACCCTGCCTCCAGTGCCAGCCCCGAGGCTTAGCCTTCTCCTCTGGGTACGAAAGGGAGACAGGCTTCAGCTCTTCACCAGAAACAGAGGGACTGAAAAGGTGCCTTTTGTTTGCTCCTCCATTCACTGAAGAGCTGGAGTGCGTAATTCAGGACTCGCTTGCCCTCATCCCTCTAAAATGGGGGACACCCCCCCCCAGGATGTGGTCCTCCATTTTCTGCCTCCCCCTGGCTCGCTCCCTAGCATGTCCTGGCCTGGCTTGGGATGTGCAGAGCAGTCTGAAGAGGCTCCTTTACCTAGATTTGATTTCCAATATGACTGCTCTCCCCACCCCCACCCTTTGCTCCCAAGGTAACAGCTCAAGGCTTCAGGAAAAAAAGGAGAGAGGAAGGTCCCATCCCCCAGCCCTCCAAACCCCTTTCTCAGCAGCTGCAGGCTAAAATACCACATCTGCCTCCAACTACACCACGAGTGACAGCCACCAACATACTGTTATTTAAAGATCAATTCTGAATGCAATATTCCTGTTCTTAGGCCTACATCATCCCTGTCTCAGACTGACTCCACATTGCTACTGGAAGTGCAGGGAAAGATTGTCTTTCAAAACATATTGATTATTATTTAGGTGCCTTCTACTATTTTTTTCCTTCTTCAATGAAAATGGAGGTATCAATATTGCTTTAATCTTAACAGTAATTCCTCTCAAAGTGAAATATGATGGAAGTTGAAACAGACATCAATAGCAAGCAAAAATTAAATTGCCTGTGAATAGATGTGTATATATTAAAATCACTGAATTCCATACACAACAATATCACCCTGAGGTTCATAAAACTGGGGTTTTTAAAGTAGCAAGCAAATAGTCAAACCTGGTCAGGACATTTTTGAAGGTGGTGATTGCTCTAAAGGAGGACAAGAGGGCTTTAAAATGTGAATAGGCCAGCTTTTTATTTTACAACTTGGAGACACAAACCCAGGCTGGTGGCAGAAAGGGCAATCCATTTTGTACACTGAAACAGTCAAACCCGGGAACAAAACCCAAGGCATTTCCATACAGCCCACTCACCCTAAACACAAAACAAAAACACAAACACAAGGGTAGGGATTTTTTTTTAGGCAGTTTCTGCATGATCTTGACATTTTACTGCTCGCTCAAGCTTTTCCAGTAGGGGTAAGAAATCAAGAGCAGGGGGGCTGGCTCCCTACTAGAATGCATTAAATAACTACAGAATCCCATCATGTCAGGGGCTGGGTGTGCAACAGTAACTGGTCATAAAGGATGTATTAGGACTGGAACCAAATGCTTTGACAATATTATTGCACTGCTTTATTTGTGCAGACAGTAGTGCAACATTGTCAGAGCCAGCGATACCAGCAGCCACTGTCACGTTCTGCACAGCTGTCCCTGCATCCTTTTGTAAGGGACTGTTCCATTGCAGTGTTAACCACAATAACCTTTTTATCTCTAGCCCCAATAAAACTCTGCAGGACAAAGTTTATTTGCAATCGTATTTAGACAAGGTTAAAAAAAACAACACAACAATAACAAAAAGTTAGTTTAAAAAAGAGAATGACAGAAAGAAAGGAAAAAAGGAGAGAGCTAGAGAAAGGCCACTGTTAGTGCATGGCTTGTTAAACAAGCCATTCCAGTCTTTTGCTACATGGCCAGTGTATCAAGGCACGGTGTGTCATCAGGGTTTTATACAATAAAATATTTTGCTACAGTAATGGAGAATAAAAGACCAAGGGACATCATCCAGCATCCAATGGATGTGTGTCCATAAAATCCAAACTGGTCACTCAATGAATCTGAACTAGACCATTTAAATAAATCACAGAAAGTGCCAGCCCTTTCCTGTGCCTTCAGAAGTTGTCTGAATTGTGCTGTGTGTTTTGTGGTGGTTGACCAGTGCAGATGGAAAAGGCTCTGTGTGTGTATATATAGAAAGGTATAAATACACAGGGCTTTGATTTGCTGTGGAAAATGTTACAGAAATGATGGGACTTGGGTACAAAAATACCTGTCGTCTGAGCTTCAATCTCACACATCTCTCTCTCTGTGTCACCACTCAAAAATCACAGTGTAAACACCACAGATTCTTGAAACAAAAATGAGCAGTGTTAAATCCCTACAGACACTGATAGAGACCACCTTAAGCATGCAGGGGAGAGTTTCTGTGAGGGGAAAAACTATAAAATCATTTAAAAATGTCAGTGTAGGTATTGCATGGCAGTGTGTAGAAATCAGTAAGTTATTGGTAAACAAAGCAGGTAACCTGATGCCTTGAAAGCTCCCAGAAATGTTTGGAGCTTGTGTTTTAAATAGGATGTGTTTAAATGATTCCATCCCATTGCTATAGAAAGCCATGTATAAAAAAAAAATGTATACCCCAGGATCTCTCCTTATTTCAAACCACTCCCACATGTATAAAACCTTATTTCACACACGTGCATAAATACACTGGAGGAGGCATCTATTTTAGGGTTGTTTGCCCACTCTGAAGAGGGTGGGCTGCTAAAGGGGGTCATGTTTCTGCCAGCCAATGCCCTTTTAATATTGCACTGCTCATCATAATTGCCAGTAGTACAACAGAAAAAGGGCTCTGGACAACAGCATACTTCAGAGACTTTCCAAAATCAAGGGTAAATCAGTTAGAAACTTCTCCAAGTGATGGCCTTCTGTGATTTACTCTAAAATAGATTGGTTACATGCAAAAAAAAGGAGTTTCTTCAACAACCACGTTGATTCCATGTCATTCTTTACAATTTTATTTTAATATTTCACAACTGCATCTTAAATTAACTTCAGCAACAATTTAGATCAGCTTGGTTTGGGAACCTTTATTTTTTTTCCCTTCTCAAAGGTAAATGTATTGCATTAGAGCATGGGAAAGCAAATGAGCAGAGCTGGGATTGTCCTCCTTGTGTTTCAGCACCCCAGTATTTTACAGAAGGAGGTGTCATGAATTAGATAAAGCATTTATCTGAAAGATCCAAGGGAGGAGAAGTTCCTATCCTTTCTCTTGCTTTCCTCTGAGCCATTTGCTGAAATATTTGGTGTTGGTTTCATACATGCTTGCTAGTAGCTTAAATTATTTTTAATTGCTAGGGAAGCCTTGCTATTGTACACAAGCACCTAAGGAAGCTTTCCAAACTGCCACCCAGGAGAGGGAGACCTTTAAAAATCACTTACTTGCATCATGAAAACATTAATATTCTAATTTTTCATTTTTTAAAAAGAATATATGGGCAGTAAGGAGAAAACATGAGTTAATCATTGCAAATCAGACATTCCAAATAATTTTAGCAATAAGTAACATTTGTCAACTTGTTAGTCTTTAGGCTTCAAACTGTTTACCATTTACTTCTCTAAACAATTCTGAACTTAAAGCTGGAAAAGAGAACTATTTGTTAAAATAAGAATCAATTGAGAAATGATAAAATACTTGGATTTTAAACTTCAAACAAAGAAATTCTATGCCAAGAAATCCAAACTTGAAACCAACTTTCCATGACCTGCTCAGACCAGTCAGAATCGTACCAAATGCTGAAATGAATTAAACAGCTTCAAGGCTGGGGGAGAAAATGCACTACAGCAACTGCAGTTTCCAGGTTTTCAGTGCAGTGTTAACAAAAAGTCAACTGATTTGGAAATGTCCCAACCCAATTAGAATCTCAAACTCTATCGTTCTTATTTTCTGATTTGGTTTTAATTTGTCCTCCTTTTTTTTGTACGATAATTTCTCCCTAATCCAGAAACTCGGGGGAACTTGGAAAGGTTAAAAAAAATAAATAAGGAAAAAGAAAAAGAAGGAAGGCAAGAAATAGAAAAGAAAGAGAACAGCAGAAGGAAGAATGTACTTTAAACTGTAGGAGGTTTTCCAGTTGCAGAGCCCCAGGTTCGTGTTCGAGGGTACAGCTTCCCTTACACAACTCGGAGACCACACACTGGAGGGAAACGGAGCGGAATTGGGGCAAAGTGCAAGAATGCCACAGAAACACTTTGGGCTGCGCACCCTGCTTTATTGCAAAAACTCTCGACTATTTAAGCAAAGCATTACTTTTACAAGATTTAAATATTAAGCCAATATAAATACTGGCTGGAGATAGCATGTGACTTACTGCCTCGCTCTTTGGGGGGTTTCAGCAAGAAAAAAAGGGGGTTCTAGACCAGGATCTTTTAGCAAAAAACCTTCCACGCGGTATCTGGAGGGATGGGAGCTCGCTGTTTTCCCGGGAGAGCAGGGAGCAGCGGGGCACTGGGACGGGCAGCGCCGCAGCCCTCCGGGACACCGGCCACGGCGCGGGGCTGGCGGCAGCGCTCGCTCTCGCCACGAGCGATTCATTCGTGGGTTCGGAGGTGTTTGCATAGATTAAATGTTTGAGAGAGGGGGGGGCGGGAATGATCTCACCGCTACCTAGAGGTTTTCAGCCCAGCCTGCCAGCACTACTCTGTCGCCGCGCACGGCCGCGGCGCACCGACCCGGCCCCTCTCCGCCTCTCCGTTCGCGGCGGGGACACACGGACACACGCGGACACGCTCTCTCTCACTTCTGCCGTTCCAAGTTTTATTCCCAGGCCCGCTACCCGCGGCAGCTCCCGCTGCTGCCTCTTTCCAATGCCTCGTATCGATCGCACGGCAGGACGCGAACCGACCAGCGGGAACTTCGCTGGGAAATCGCTCCGGTGAGAGCAGCGGGAGGAAAGCCTCCGCGCTCTCCCCGCTCCGGGCAGCGCTCGACCCCGCCGGGGAGACCCCGCACGGGAGGAGGCGAGGGGCTCCGCCGGCCCCCGCCTCGGCCCGCTCTCTCCGCCGGCCCTCCCCTCCCCGCCCCCGTTGCCCAGGGCGGGGGGCACCCCTCGGCTAGCCGGACCGCTGCCGCTCGCCCCGCTGCCGCTCGCCCCGCGGCCCATTGTCAGAGCCGCGGCAGCAGCGCGCCCCGCCGTCACCCCGCGCCCCCCCTCCCCTCGGGGCCCGCAGCTCCCGCCATTTC
>VWZO01022439.1:948754-1007247 GCA_013396975.1 Bucco capensis | reverse complement strand
GGGGAAAGTTGCCAAAAGAGGCGCAAAAGAGGCGCAAAAGAGGCGGCGAGAGCGGCGCGGCTCCCGCACGCGCCCCCCGCACACACACACACATACACATCCCGCCGCCTCCCGCCGTCCCGCACCGCCGGGCCGGCCGCCGCCGCCCCCGGGCGCCGATCCCTGATCGATCCCAACGTGGGCAAATCCTCCAGTACCAACCTCATGGCCTCCCCGCTCCAGCCTCCATCTTTGACTAGTTGACATTCAGCTCCTGCCTGACCAACTCCTCATTAGCATAGCGGCCCCGCCATTGGCTCGCCCCTGCGCTAGTCTTCGCCTCCGCCTTCCCCATTGGCTGCCGGCGAGGATATTTAAAAATATTCCCGGCGCGGCCATTGGCTGCTGGGTCCCGCGTCACGCTGGCTCCGCTTTTAACAATGAACGCACCGCTCGGGATGCCATTCACAAATTTCACCCTTTTTTTTTTCCAGTCCTTTGCCCGCCTTTTCTCCAACTACATTTTCATTGATTTTTTTTTGTTGTTGTTTCGACGGAGGGGGTCTCGGCTGTAAACAGATAAATCAAAGGCGAACAGAGGAGGGGACCTGAGCAAATATTATTTTCTGTCTTTTTTCTGTCCCTTTGTTCGGCAGTGCTGGTGTTGGGGGAACAAAACTGATCCTCAGCAGTCCCGGATCGGAGAGGTGTGGTCGGGGGACAGCCGCTCTGTCCGAGAGGTTGTGGCTGTTTTGTGCCTAGTTCGGTTTCAAAGCTCGACCCTCTCCCGCAAGTAGAAAAGCGAGCCCTGCCCGGGCAAAAGAGATGGCTACAGTGGGCAAATCTAGAATAGTAACGATTGCTGTAGTTGGGGAGCGTGTGCTGAGGACGGGGTGGGCTCGGTGGGTGCGTGCCCACGGCGGAGCGGCTCGGCTCCCTCCCGGAGCGGCAGCTACCGGCGTGAGCGGCCCCGCTCCCCGCCCGCAGCCGAGTCTCGGCGGGCTGAGCCGAGCAGAGGATTTCATTGTGACCGACTAAAACACACCAGGTCACTTCAGTGCACTTTCACGACAACGAGAGGTTTTCCTTTTGTACATGCGGTCGAGCTGAAATCAGGCGATATCCGAAGTTGAAGGGCTAAAGGAGGGGAGGTCTCTAGTATTTCTCCTGCCCTACAAATTGTGACACACAGAAATCGTTGAAAACTGAATTAACAAAGACTGAGAGAGTCATTGAGAGAGTCTGAGGGAAATGTCTCGGTGAGTTTCTCTTTTGAAACGATTTCTGCCCTGTTGTTGACTAACAAACTCACAACTGTGCAGTTGCTTCCCCTTTAAAAGACACAGTTCCTGCCGTGGAATCAGCTCGGCAACAATTGATTTCAACAGATGTTTGCAAAATGAAAATGTTTTCCTACTCCATGAGACAACAGCAAAGGAACCAAGTAAGCTGTGAGAAAGCAATACACTGTTGTGGGTAAAAAGGCACTTTAAAAAAACCCCACAATACAAACTGTATTTATTGACAGTTTATTAGTAATCTATCTTTGGAAAAAAAGTCTATTTCTCTCTAAATTGCTGAATGATTTCAATTCCAGAATATCCTTTCATTTGTTAACTACCTTCATAGCAATTCCACCCCAAAGTATAACTTGTGTGTGTGTGAGCTAGAATTTTACATGATACATGAAAAAGGATATTAGCTATTTTTAAAAATAAACTAAACTTCCTTTGTAACTATTCCTGGGCTTGGGAGTGGGTTCTGGTTTGGAGATTTTCTCCATATACATATGCATTTATGTGCCTAGCCCCCCACGCACAAACATTGAACCCGAGTTGTGAGTGCTGGACCTGGGTGCTAATGGGTGGGGACTTGGAGCAGTGGATCTCTGGCAGTGTTTTTGGAGATGGGAGAGAAGGGCAGTGGGCTGTGAAATCACACATTCCTGTCCAATGGAGCTGAAATAATGGTATTGTTCTCTGGAAAAGAGGTTGCTTTTCTCTTCTCCATTCTTCCCCTGATCTGCAGGGACCTGATTGTGCAGTTAATCAGCAAAAAAGCGTTTGATGTAAGGCAGGGCGTGAATTCAAAAGGGCCAGGGGGGATTCAAGAGGCATTCTTCTGTCTGTTAGAAAATGTTTTTCAGATTTCAAAATGGTAGACATTTGAAAAGCTGCACTGGTCTCTCTTCAGAGATCCGAGGTGGTAGTAGGTACCAGCACTAATTATATCGCTTCCTTTGTGGCTTTGACATTTTACTGCTGGAAAAAAGTAGATACCTTACAGCAAAAAGAGAGATGTCCTTCCTGGAGCAAAGGTGAGCCCCTGTGTCCCTGCAGTTAATTCCTTCAGCTCGCTATCAGCCGCCAGAGAGTCTCCTGATGGCTGCCTTGCTAAGTGTTTAGCATTGCACCATTCAGAGTAAAATAAAGCCCGTGGGGAGCAGGTAAGAACTCAGCTGGTTTTGTAGCTCTTTTTGGTGACCTGTGTCCTGAGCATGACACCCACCTCCCCGAACCCTTGCAGACAGCAGCTTTCCTGTCCCACACTGCCTAGTGGGTCAATCTTTCCTGGACAGCCTGGTTTCCAATGCCAAGGATATATGAAGCATGTTTCTTGTTTCAGTGTGGGCATTTCCCAAACTCCTTAACAAAGTGCTTTCTGCTATTTCTGCTCTTGTGCAGACACCACATCCTGCTATCTTTCCTATGCAGGGCGTCTATACATATGTAAATATGTAAATACATTGCTATCCTTTTACTTAACATATTATTATAGCTACACAGGAAATGAGACATCCTAGAGAAAGGCAACTGCTTCGGATGTTTACGTGAAAAATGTGTAACTTTACAGCAAGCTCCGAGCGGGTTTGTCAGCTTAATTTTGGGCAGACTGCAAGTGAAGTTAAGGCAAGGTCCCCAGCCCCAGGTCTGTCGCCGTGCACCCCAGCCCTTTGCACGGGGCTTCTCCCTGCTCTGCGAGGGAAGGAGGATTGCTCTGCTGTACTGCCAGATTGACAGACTTCATTTGTGTGTTTCAGGGCTGGGGGACATCGGGGAATTCTTGGGATTGTTTTTTGGTGTTGCTTTGCTGCAAGTGTGCAGTTGTGTTCTCCCCTCGCTTTGGAAAGGAAGGCTGAGGAAAGACATTTGTTCTGCTCTTGGTTTGCTCTCAAGAAGGGCTCCTTGCAAACGGCCAGTGCTGGAGCAGAATGGCGTTTTTATCATTTTTAAACATCAAGAAGGGGAGGGAGAAAAGCTGGTTTCTTATTTTTTTTCTGCAGCTCTTGGGGTGTTTTTGCAGTGTAACTCAATCTGATGTCACGGGGGGTGGAGTCTCTGCTGCCTTTGCTTAAACTGGAGCTGCCTGGGTTCAAGGCCTTGTGGCTGAAAGTTCTTAAATCTGTGGCAGACAGGCATGACTATTCCTTAATGAGACCCCTGCTGCAGTAACACGGGTTTGATTTTAATCAGCTTCTTAATGCTATTAATTAAGATTTCTTTCCTCACACCCTTCCTCTCTGCAAGGTTAAGGCAGTCCCACACCAACAGCACCGCTCCATGCCTCACTGGTATGGTCTGTGTGAACACAGAGACAAACCCAGATAGAAGCTGCTTGCTAGCTCTTGAACAGACCTGTGCTGTGTGGATGTGGGTGACAGAAACAGAGAGAGGAGAGGAGGCTAAGGAAAATTTCATACAAGTTTCCGAAGAGATTTGCAGAGGCTGTTACAAATTAACTTAAAAACCCATCCCTGTGGAAGATTGCCACGTTTAGGAAGGATAGATTGGATCTTGATGTTTAGTCTTTTATCCTTAGCTCCCTAGCTGCAAACATTTGCTCCTGTGGACAAAACTATAAGGGCTGGAATCAAAACGAACTGATAAAACTCCATGGGAGACAGGAACAAATAGAGTCCTAAAATGTTCACAGGGCAGCATGGACTAGTAATGTTTAAACTTAAACAGATTGGACTTTTGCTTTGCCTCAGCTTCAGAAAAAATGCCTACCACTCATTCAGAAAGGCTGGAAATCAGTCACCTCTGAGCTCAGCTAAAACCATCCTTCTTTTCTCATTTAGCACAGCTACCCTAATTTTTCTTATTTAGCATACAACCTTGAAAAATGAAGCGGACTCTTGATTTATTTATTTATTAGGGTTTGAATGATCCTAAAACTTGTCCCTAAAATCTGTGAGATTTCACCATCCCCATATTTTTACACAAGTAATTTACAAAAAAGTTTTATTTGGATAGGCTTTGATTCAGACACTTAAGAATAAACCAATTTAAAACTACTCTAAGTATGTGTAAATCTATCCACATATCACTGAAATTCAAATTGTTCTTTATTTTTTCCCAGATTCTTATAGTTTTTCAACAAATGCAGCTTGTTAAAGGGCTTTTTTAAAAGGAAAAAATATAAATAAAAGCACTATTCACAACAAAAAGACATCCTCCAAAACGTTTTATTCATTTAAAAGATGTCAGAAACGATTTCTGAAAGTTGAAAATGCCCCCAGTCTGCCCCTCTCCGGCCACAGCTTTATTTAGATGGAAGAATCGTTTTCATGTGATAAAAACACAATATTTTCTTAAGGACTCTTTCCTTTCTGCAGGATTGAAAATAAGAAAGGCAGAGAAATCTCCTTGTTCCTTTCTCTACAAATAAATACCCGTGATCATGTCCTAGCTAGCAGATGGCCAAAAATACCTTCCGTGTTCCACAAACATATCCAATCGATAGCTTCCAAAGTGATTGAATGGAACCCAAACGCAGCCAGCCCAAAGAGCTCAAAGCTCTGCTGATCAGCCCTCTACAAAGCAGCCTCTTGTGCTCGCTTTGACAGTGTCCGAGAGGGAGGGGAACATGAATGAGAAAAACAGTCACTAAATGCAAGTTATGAATGAGGGATTGGATGGGAGGGGGAAAAAAAAGGAGGGGGGGGAAGAAAGGGAGAGCCCTAGCTAATGCAAAAATCAGTTTAATTCCACAGGTTTTACATGGATAGGATTTTTCTCTCCGATCTCACCGCGTCTGCGGGCTCGCAGTTCAAACCTCTCTAGCTCGAAGCCCAGTGCCCATCCTTGCTCCAGCAAAGAGGGACATTGTGCTGCCTCACATTTTCCACCCCCCGTCTTTGCTCGTCCCCCATCTCTCCCCCTCCCTCTTTTGTAAATCAGAATGAGGAGGTTTTATAGTGAGTCTAATTCTCACTCCCTCCATTTCCTTCCTTTCTGCATTTTTTATCCCCCTTCCACCCCGCCCCTCCCCTGCCTGCAGCGCTGCTATTGATTAACCACTTCGCTGCTACCCCTCCGCCCTGCCTCGCCGCCTGCCCCGGGGCCGGCGGGGAGAGCGGCACCGGGCTGAGGGGAAGCGGGGAGAAGGGAGCGGGGCTGTCCCGGGGCTGGTGGGGAGAAGGGACTGGTGCGGGGTGAGGGAAAGCAGGGAGAAGGAACCGGGGCTGTCCCGAGGCTGGGGAGGAGAGCGGCACCGGGGTGAGGGGAAGCGGGGAGAAGGGAGCGGGGCTGTCCCGGGCCCGGCGGCGAGAAGGCTTCCCAGCGCCGACAGCAGACCCCGGCGCTCCCGCAGCTCCTGAACAGCCCTTTGAAGTCAGTTGCACTTAATAGTATTTAATGAGGCTGGTGGCAGCGCCGGGAGTGTCCGGTCGGCTCCCGGCGAGGGGAAAAGTGGTTAAACCCCAAAGTGGAGGGATTCATCCGACGCATGCAGCCCCCGCGGCTGCGGAGCGGTGCAGGGAGGAGTGTGAGGGAGCGAAACGAAGAAAACCCAACCAAAACAAAACAAAAAACCCCCCACAAAACAAAAACCCGAGCACCGAAATAGTTAATGGCCCCTGGATGCATTGATTAGTATTGATGGCTTTGGTAGTTTTAATGGATTTGTTGTTTGTGGGAGGTGGGGAGCTTTTGCCTTGCTTTGAATTCTAACCCCCTGGCTGGGAGCTTGCTCCTAATTGCATGCACAGCATTCCTTCGGAGTGGGTGGTATCACCTTTTACTGCTGCTCCCTTCCACAGGGAAGGCCTGTAAAAAATCCCTTTCATGTGCCCGAAAATCAATACCCAGGGCTCTGGATGGCTGCTGTAAAAACAAAACAAAATCCTGTCCCTCCCCCGCCGAAATAATAATAATTATTAGATATAGATGTATATAAGGAGAGAGAAGGTGAGAAGAGCTCCGCAAGAGCAAGCCCTTCCCTGCAGGCAGACAAGGGGCACTTGGCTCCTCTGGCCAAGCCAGGGCCAAGGCAGTTTGGGGCCGGTGTGGAACCAGCACCTAGTTTCACAGCTGCTGGGAGCACTTTCGGAGGGAGCTGCTCGGAGGAGCTGGAGCTTTCAGTCTGTTTCTGGTCAATAAAAATGGATGTGGCTTGAAAATTCCTGCTCCAGTGGCAGGGAGGATGGAGGGTCAGGAGCAGTGCTTAAGAGGTTAAAAAGGAGTGGGTGAGTGGAAGTTGCAGACTTATGGGTGGAGTTACCCACACTGTTAAAAAAAAGCACAACAGGGTAAACAAATTCATCTCTCAGTCAGTGTCAGGAGGAAGGTAAGAAGAGCACAAGGATGCCGTGCCTTGCTCTGCCCAGCACCCAGCTTTGGGAAATGAAAAGATCAGACATTTTGCTGGGAAACTATTCAACCAACTTCATTTTTTCTTGTTCTGCTCCCAAACCATGCAAAAATACTACCAGCCTGGCTTACAAGGGAACTTCACTTCTCTCTCTGCTTCTGGATCTTCATTTTTCTAGCACTGAGAGGAGAGGCAGTGATTGGTAAGGGTTTAGAAATCCATGCAAAATAAATCAATGTGTTGCTGCCATCTCCATTTCAATTCAATAACATCGCTTTCATAGAGCTATTTCATTAGGGTGGAATAACTCACCTGTAAGTAATTACAGCTGACTTGCTTTCTAGCAGAGACCAGTACAAGTCCAGAAAGGGGAGAAAGGTTAGCTCAAAGAAATACTGCAGAGGTTTGGCATGGGTGTAAAAGCAAATAGCTGGGTTCTCTTCTTAGAAAGCAAGGAATTCTTACTCATCATTTGAAAGAAAATTCCTAGCTGTGCCTTGCAGCTTCATTTCAATCTAAAATGTAAACCCAAACCCCATCTCCACAGTGTTCCATCAGGAAAATCCCTGCATCGAACAGAAAACAGCTCCAAACCAACAAACAACCCAAAGTTCCTACAATAATTGTTTGAGAAATCCACCTCTCTCAGATTTCACCCAGGCTCAGGCAGTCAAATAGTTTGTTTGATATTTGTTGTTGTGATCCTGCTGCTTGTTGGAATTGTGTGTTGGCACTGAGCTACATTTGTTTGAAATTAGTTTATCAGTGTAACACTAACTTCAGAATGAGTTTACTGGTTCAAAAGTGCACTGCTTGGAAGGAGAGAATTTAAGTGGAGCTGCACGTGGAAAAAAGCCACAAACAGTATTTAAAATGATTTTGTTCTATCTAATACTCACTATTCAAATGAAAGAGCATGCCTTTGGATTTAAATCTTTATTTAAATCACAGATCAAGTGCTTCCTCATTTTATTTCATGGCTTTTATTTCGTGCAAACTGCCTAAAGATTTTCTATTAATTCCTACTAATTTGCAACCCTTATTTCTGTCTTCTCCAGAATATGCAACAGAAAGGTTTCTAGGACATTTTGTTTTTAGACAACTGTGGGATTCTCAGTAACAAAAAAATTTGAGATAGAAAGAATCTTGTTCGGGCTTAGCTGGTTTCAGTAATTTCATCCTTTCCCCATTCTCCCAGCTTTTGTATGTACATTTAAAAACACAATATTGACAAGATTAAACGCCTTTCTAAAATACCTAGGATGTGCTCATCTCTCAGATTCTGTGGATTTGTACTTTAAAGTCTTTTTGGGACAAAAGCAGAAGGATCATTTGGTTGTACCAAACAATTGCCATCTGCTTTCAGACAGGCAGGGAGAGGAGAGAGTTCTGTTCGGGAAGATTGGAAGCATTTTTTCAGCAGGTCACTGCAGCGACCAAACCTGCCCTTGAGAGTATTCCAGGAGCTCTTTGTTTCAGTGTCAAGAAGAACACTCAGGTTCTTTTTTTTAAAACAGAGAACTTAATCAGAAGCAAACCCATGGGTTCAGTTCTTTCCTCCTTTCCAAATCTGTTTGGTTTTTTCCAAACATTTAAAAACCCCATAGCCTAAACCAAACTGAAGTGTATGAGCTGCAGCCCAGAGAGCATGGAAAAAGGATAGTTATTTCCTTCTTTCCCTGAATTCACCTTAACAAACAATTTTGGGATTTCATTTGTTTGCAATCTGCAGCATGTTTTTTTCCCATTTTAGTGCATTAATCTGTTTGTCATTCAAAAAAGCAACTGAAGAACAAACTCACCTCTTTCCCCCTCCCCAGCAGAGTTGCCAATTCATAGCATTCTGTTAGCCCTGACCAAACGGGAGGAATCAGCAGGGTATTGTGGGAGATTTAGCTGAGGGTCACATCTCACTTCTGAGTTAAGAATTTAACATGAAAATAAATGGTGATGAAGGTTTTCTCTCTCTTAGGGTAGCTTTAAGATGTGTGCTGAAGGTGAAGATGTTGTGTGTGTGCTGTGGTGTGAGCTCAGCCTCTGGGCAGGGGTAGCAGAGCTGTTTCTCTGCTCAAGGTCCTTTCCTTTTTGAACCCTCACCCCCCCCCAGTAAAACACTTGTGCCGATGCAGTGGGTGTATTTAGGAGAGGATCTCTGCAAATGGAGTTAGGAAATGATGGTTTGATTCTCAAACCAAGAGTTCAAAAGGCTTGTGAAGCTTCAGCTTAAATGTGGGGGTTTGGGAGGGGGAAGGTGTGGCTGTGCTCTTAGTCTCATCAGCTGTCTTTTCGAATGAAATGGCAAACAGCAGAAAGAAGTGGTCACAGTTGTGCTTGGCATAGCTACTGAATTGCAGACTGGAAACTAATTGAAAACTCATTCCCATTGCTTTTAGCTGTTAACCAATATAGCTCTGTTTTAGGCTTGCAGCCTTAATGAACGCTCCCAAAATTAAATTTAATCTCTGTGTGGCTCACTAGCACCAGTGAGGCTAAATTTTAAACAGTCTTTATTAAAAACTTTGTTTCAAGATTAATTTCCCCTTTCCTTAAAACTTGTGTGGTTTGCTCTCCTCACAAACCCCAAACAATTAATGCTGGCATTCTGTCCAGTGATTTTCTCTCCAGCTCTGTGCCAGCGTTTCCAGCCTCTCAAAGATGAGTGCTTCAGGTCTGCTTTAGAGATCACTGGTTAGTTCAGAGCCAGTTTGCAGGCATCTCTGGTGAGGTGAGCAGAGCACCTACCTTTAATTGTTATCTACTATCTCCCATCACTTCTAATAAAAGATAATGAACCAGTGAATGAAGATTTCTTCTCTTGTTGTCACAAGAGGAAAATGAAAAGAAATGAATTAACCCTAAAAAATCATCTTTGCAATTACAGAATTTCTTTGGTGACTGTCTGACACACACTGTGCATTTAACCAGAGGGAAATGGAGGGTGCTTAAGGTGGAAAAGCCCCTTCAGAAATATTTCACTCACCACTCCTAGCTCTTGAGCATGTTTCTGTATGTCTTTCATGTCAAGGGGGGGGAAAAAGCAATGAAATTTTGGTGTTTATACACCTAAAAGCTGGGAAGTCCTGGTTAAATATACCAATCTGTGGCTGGGAACTTTTCTGTGAGAACGAGAGCTTCTTCATGCTAACTGAAATCTGTACCTGGAAAATAACAACCCACAAGAAGAGTTAATTTTTCAGTGAGAGCTCAAACCTGCTAGGAGCCTGTGACCAAACGCAGGACAGATTCAGATGTGGCTCACTATAAACACTCCCTTACAGGACAGGGGCTTTTCCTAGGGCTGAGGGTGGAATTGGGATTGCACAAGCCCTCTGTTAAGATCAAGCAGAGAGCAGTGTCTTTTCAAAGCATTTGAAAATATTCCTTATCCAGAGTGTTGTCTGTGTGACTAAATGATTTTGGTAGGTGCTGCAGGGAATGTGACATCAGTGCAAAGGGTCCCTGTTTGTCTCAGTCCACACTGGAAACACTCATGTGTGTTTCCCCAAAGGACATCAAAGACTATAACTCAAGAGGTGTGTGATCAGGGAGCACATGTTAGGCTCTGGAAAGGAAGGGGCAGATGTAGCCTGTGTGTGCTTGCTGTAGCATCACACAGGTTTTGAGGTGGGCAAATGTCACATGGCAAGGGAAGGACCACTGCTCAAGTGATGGGAGGAGGTTTGAAGGATTTCCTGAGTGGGCAAAAATGGTGAGGAATTAACAGTGCCATCAAAGAGGAGTTGTTTTCTGTGTGGACAATGTTATAGGGAACTAGAGAAGTGACTGGAAGGCACTGCAGGGCAGAATCAGTCCACCAGTTCTTCTAAATACTTGGTTTAATATTACCAGTGCAAGGAAGACTTGCACTTTGTGGCAGAAGCTAGAGATAACACTTTTTTTTCCCCTAAGCTTAGAAGGAAGGTGCTGTGAACACCACCAAAGTCCTTTAAAGAGCCAAGAATTTAAGAGAAAAATTGCTCTGTTAGGACCTGGCAATGGAAAAATTCAGGCATCATTGTGCTTCAGCTCAGACAGTTTTCCTCTTTCTCATGTGAAAAAAAATAAGAGAAGGCTGTATATGAACTATAATTTAAAATATAATTTAAAATAAACCATTATTTAAAATAAAAGTAAACCAAACAAAAAAAACCCAAACCAAAACAACGACCAAACCATCACCACCCAGTAAGAACACCTTGGTAATATTTAAAGCAAACTGTGAAGGTTTATGAAGCTTTGTCTAAGAGGGGTAGACTCAGAGTAAAAGATTATCTGCTGCTCTTACCTGCCTCTCTGCAGATTTATCTGAGGTTTAATGCAACTTTCCCAAGTCACTGGCATCCTAAAATTGCTGTTCAGTAGTCTGCTGGGAAGAGGCAAGCAGCTTTTCCCCCCTGCTCATGCAGAGGATGCACACTCTCTGCTGCGTGGTTGCTCACTTGAATTCAACATTTCCTTAGCAGACATCATCAAAGGAAGTCCCTAAAAACTTGAGGCTCATTATGTGAGAGGGTGCTGGTTTTTATGAAGGGTCTGTTAAACCATCCTGATCCAAATAACAAGCAAGATAACATCTCTTTCAGCCACGTTAATTCAGACTCTTACAGGCTAGCATGTAGATGGCAAAGTGTGCAAATCCACATGCTGGAGGCTGCTGCACACTTCACCCAGCCCTGCAGGCAGCAGAGCACTCCTCACAGGCTGCACACTCATCTCATGGAAGGGAAATTCATCAAAATGAAACAAATTCTCAAAATGTCAGAAGCGATTGTAAAAGAACAATGTGCACTGCCAACCCCACCACCTAACCAGCCATGCTGCTTCAAGGAAATCTCTGATCTGCAACCAATTAGGAGCAAAATGGTTGTAAAATATTTAATTTGTGAGTAGCATTTTAAATTCAGTAACAGCTATAGCAAAATGGGTAAGTAAATGACATTAATCACTCCTGATACTAAATTATCCCTATTTTGCTTCTAAGACAGGAATCAGTCTGGGTGATGGTTTCTATTAGTTAAATACATCCATAAGCCAATGAAAGCCTAGGAGGCCATTTAACTAATGGGGATTCCAGCATCTTTGTTGTGCCTTTATTTTGTGTGCTTTTTAAAGGTCGTATAACTGTTTTAAAGAGTCACCCCTTGATTTTTCAGCAGAGGTAGTGAGCATTATTTTCCTGATAAGAGCTCTTCCAGACAGGTAGAGCAATGTTTCCTGCAGTGAAGACTAAACACCAAGGTCATTTGAAATGATTTTAACAACTTCATGGCCTGGAGGGAACTGCTGCTCTGCTCCAGCCCACGAGGCCAGCTTTTTGGGGTTTGCTTTGCTTTGCTTTGGTTTCATCTTGGTTTTGTTTCAAAGAAGAATTCTTTTTGGGGGATTATACTAAATAAAGCAATAAAGTGCAAGTGGTTTTTTTCCACACTTGAGCTATGGTTTCATTCAAAATCCAGGAGCTTGTTTGTTCCTAATAAATTTAAGGCAAGTGCAGCAAGTGGGTGCAAACACCCAGCTCTCCCCAAAACTCTCCTGCATGCTGTCTCCTGCATGCTTTAACAGCCAAACGATCTCTCTCTCACCTGTTAGTTTTTTACACCGTCTGCCTGTACGTTTCCATTTCTCATTTAATGAAAAGTAAAGTTGCATTCTATTCTTTATTTTCCAAGAAAACAGCCCCGTTTTTAAAGCCTCCTTTAATTCAGGGACATCTCAAATTAGATCCAGCTTCTCAAGATGAATTATTTCCTGCTTTTCTTTCTTGTAAATATCTTCCACCACCAACCACCTTCTGCAGATAAAGCTTTACCAATTAGTCATTGACAGACATAAACTCACAAGGCAAAAAACAGCCTTTGCAGCTCCAGGCCTCTTTGATGATGATGATGTTTACAAATGCTTTCATTGCTGGGCTAGTAATGTGCACTTTGCCATGAGCTCTCTCAAACTGTTGGACACACAGAGTGTGCCTTTCAGGAAGGCAGATGGTAAGAAAGATTGGTCCTTTCATGATATGCAGGACACTTACAAAATAAATAGTGGCTGGGGTGAACCTACCAGTTCCTTCAGACTGAACAAAGCTGTCGTGTTGTTCACAATGCCTTCACTGGCTGGACAGGTCACTCCAGTGTCTGTCCTGGTGACACTGCCACTGCATTGCCACCGTGCCTGCCAGCAGCAGGTGAGCTGGGGCCTTCTGGTGCCAAGTGCTTTCTGTGCTCGTGGTGAGGCAGCCCTTGTGTATGAGATGGGACTGAAATCCTTCCTTTCTTTACTGTTGTTCCTTCAGCTCCCGTGAGAATTTGTCACTCTCCTTCTGTAGATGCCAAGTGCATCAGGAAGCCTTGGCTCCTGCAGCACCGTGGTGCACGGCAGAAGCGAAGGGTTCTGTTTGCTGGGGAGGCAGGAGCTAGGAGTGCTGTCAGGCAAGAGACAGGAGTGATCTGTGCAGAAGCTAGGAGTGCTGTCAGGCAAGAGACAGGAGTGATCTGTGCAGAAGTGAGTTCCTGAACTGCGTGGCTTGCAGGAAGAGTGAGTGTGAGAAATGTCAGAGACAAATAGCTCGCTCTGATTCAGGAGGAGAATAGCTGTTTCGATAAAGGAGAGAGTGGGCAAAGTTCATACTGTACAAGGGCCAGAGGGGTTAAAGCCCTTTGACTGTGGCAAGCAGCCTCCACTGAACAGCTAAATGTCCCTATAGAGTCAGACAGAAGAGAACATGAGGTGTGTTGGCTCTGCTGCTCTGTGTTAGGATGCATACTCTGCTTTTCCTTTGACTGTTGGCTAGGACTGACCAGTCCCACTCCTGGCACTGCTTTAAAGTTCAGGCAAGTCTATCCCAACACAATCAGCTTTTGCTTTACAAGTGTTCAGGACAGCACAAGTGTTCAGGATAGCAGGCAGCATGTTTTGCTTCTCATCTGAGTACAAGACACTTAGAGAAACGTGGAGGTTAGAAAGAAGAGTCAGCTAGCCTCTCCATTCAGTTGCTCACAGTGCTCTCCTGTGGTTCATGGGATTACCTCAGCACCAGCTGAGTTTTGAGTTTGCTTGAATATCTACCAAAATATCTTAATAGCTAACTTCACTATTTCAAGAAAGAGAAAGTAGCTAGAATAAATTGGATTAAAGTCTTTAACCCTGTGGTGCAAAAACCTCTCTGTTAGACTTATAATCACTAAATTAAAATGGAAGTCAGACATAGAGTAATCAATTGGAAGAAATTAATCAAACTAGGTTGGGTGAGAGAAGAAAACGAATGCTCAGCAAGGAGAGATGGAAGCATTTCTTCTAGAGCAGCCTAAAAGCCTTCAAACAATGAGATGGAGAATAAAGAGTTCAGGTGTCTCCACAGAAGGAAGGAGCAGGTTTCTAAAGCTGTTCTCCCAAGAAAGGACAAGAACTCGGGTACTCCCTGGAGAGAACCTCAGTTTGCCTCTTCCAGTGCTGGACAGACATCACTGGCACCTTGGACCTGGCTCAGCTGGCTAGAGAGGTTCTGCAGGGAATGTCTGCCCACCTCTCCTCCTGTCTCCCCATCCACCTCCCTGTGCTAGAGCATCCCTCTGGGGAGATGAGTACTGCTGGGTCATGCTTCATCATCCATGTGTGGAAGCAAGAGGAGCAAATGCTGTCAGCAGTACTGGCTTCCTGTGAGTTTGCCACTAGCATATTGACTTGCTTCCCAGAGGATAAAATCACAGCCAAGTCTTACCCTGATCCATTCTGTGCTTGCCTATTGCTGGGCAAAGCAAGCACCCTGATCTCTGCTCCTCATGTCCATGCCACCTGCTTAGCTGTGTGTGGGACATACAGCTCTCTACTCTGGAGAGAAAATGGGAGAGGGAGCTGAAGTTCTGAGCATGACTCTTACAAACTGTCTCTTGGTCAAGCAGACAGTGCCTGAGAGGCTCCTCAGCACATGGATCTGCTTAGAGACGCGTAGCTAGCACACGGCCCTGAGATTGTTAATGATCACAGGACCTGGTGCTTTCCTAATCTGCCGTGTCCTTAGTCCAGGCTTCTTGGATTTCACTCCTATCCTTTTGTCTCATGTTTGCAGCTAATGCAGGACAGCAGTCTCGTGGCTGAGTTCCCAGAGAAACTTGTCTCTAGAATTTGACTGAGACACTGGCTCCTCTGGGGAGAGAGAGGAACTGAGGGATTCTGGATGCAGCTGAGGGCTGGACAAAGATGTGGTCCAGCCTATTTCATGACAGGTTTTCCCTTGCCTCCCCTGCTTGACATCGTTCCCTACAACCTCACAGAGGTGAAACAAGCAAAAGTTTCATTGCTCTGTCAAGCCTGACACTGTCTGCACTGATGTACATCTGTGGGACTCTGGAGCAGTGCTGCTGCTGAGCCTCTGAGCACTCCTGATAGGAATGACAGATATTCGCTGCTCCTTGGGAGGATCCATGGGAACTCCTACAGGATTTCTTTGATATCCTGTCCTCAGAGGAACACAGGCGTGGCCACAGGACATCAAAGAGTAATCTACCTAGATTTGTCCTGAAACAAGGTCCCGAGCTTATTTAATGTACTCCTAGAAAGGAGGCATGGGGAAACCTCTCTCAGTCCCTGCAGGCAAACTCCAGCTCTTGCTGGGAGCTCCTCTGCACTGAGAGATGGAGATTCCTTGTGAGAAATCTCTCAGCAACAGGTTGGCATTAAGGATGAAAAGCAAGGACTGCAGAAGCCAAGTTCCATTTCCTGTACTCCCCAGGGACTGTCAGTGAGGTGAGAAGTGGAACTGACCAGACTGAGGAGTTTCTGTTGTAGTGTCTGGGTACCAGCTCAGTGCTTTTCTGGGCAGTTTGGGGTTATATGTTTAAAAATGGTTCATTTGCCATGGTTTAGGAAGCCATAAAACTGTTTTAAACTCTCTGAACATGGAAGGCTGATTGGATTCTAATTTGGACACTTAATTAAGATGAAGAGCTTGGAACTGTTTCCACCTGACAGCAGTGGGACTTCTGCTGCTGTCTTTGAGTGCAGGTAGAATCACAGTCAGGCTGTGCTGCTGCAGCCTGACAAGTGCACCAGAGTGCTAAAGAAATAGACTTGCCACTAAAGCCCAGAAGTGAGGTCTGGAGAGCTTCCAGTTCCTCTCCAGCCAACAGCATCTTCTGCTGAAATCATTGCTGTGGATCAGTGTGAGGATTGGAACCCTGTTTCTGGACACGCTAGTGCAGCTTTCATTGGCTCAGCTGGAGCTGTGCCTGTGTCTCAAGGGAGAGCATCTATTCAGAGGCACAGGACACTGTGCCCAGGGCTTGATACAAGAGGATTCATTTTTGTGCCAAGGCAGGAGACCAAGATAGTGGTAGTCTATTCCAGCTGACCAGGGAAGGGCTCCCCAGGAAGGAAAAAAGGATAAAGAGGCTTAGCTGATGCCCTGCCAACAGGAAGACAGCACTTGCCAGCTGCAGACTCCTGCTAGGCTTCAGGGAAGCGTCTTGCTGGGCCCTGCACTCTCAGGCTCCTGCAGAGGAAAAGGCCCTCTACCCTACTGCCTGCTACTTGCTGCTTCAGAGCAGAGCAGAGCAGGATTGCTTCAGCTGAGGGCAGCAAGGCAGCTGCTCATGCATCCATCAAGTGTCTAACTGGCAGAACTCAGTGTGGGGTGGGCTCAGCAGCAGGGGAGCCAGGGCTGGAACTGAAGCTGCCCCTTGGCTCTGCCCCTGCAGAGAGCTGCATCAACAGGCAGCCAGGAGCTTCCTGGGATGAACACTGCTCCTACAAGCCAGTACATAAAGATCAAACTAGTTGATTGGTCCATGATTGCTTATATTCCTTTTCTCTTTCCAGTAAGCAGAGTTGTGCCTTATCTCACCCATCCTTTGGGATCATCTGGTGTTAGTGAGCTATTCATTAGAGCAGGCAAACCTCCTTAGCACTTACCCAGCTGCACTGAGCCTCCCATTATAGCAACTCCCTCCCCAGAAAGCCCAGCTGTACTGGGGGTTAGGGTTTAAGTTGGGCAGGTCTAGGGCACTTCAGCTCTTGTTCTGACTGCTCCTTGCTGCAGGTTCCTCCCTGGTTGTTGGTGAGTACCTTTAGCCTGTGTTATTTCTCCCCATTTCCTTTTCTCTTTGGTGAAGGCAATGTTTATCTCTTCATAAGCTGTTGCTATCCAAGGCTCTGTAATAATACCTAACACAGACATGGTATTGCTAAGAGCAGCAGCTTGCAACTGTAAATCTCAAGGCATTTTATGTAGGTGATAGTTGTGTCTGTTTTGCAAGTGCCATTACTGAAGCAGAGAGAAGTTCAGTTGCTTGCCCTAGGACACAGAGCAAAGATTAGAGCACACTGATCTCAATTGCACTTGCTCTGCTTGCTCCCTTGACCTTAGAGTGTTGTGCTTGTGCTCCACAGCAGACAAACAGGGTCCTTGGAGTGAGGTGGGATTGCAGAGCCCCTGACACCTACCCATGGGAGCCTGGTTCATTCTCATTGAGAGCAGTGATGGGCACAAAGCTCAGGTATCCTTGCAGGGAAAGCCCTCTGCTTTAGTCCTGAGAATTCGGGGTTTGTGCCAAGTAGGTTTGTTGTTCTCTCTGCTTTCCTCAAGTGTTCATTCTTGACTCTTAACATCACCAGAGATCTTGCACTGTAATAGCTCTGCTTCTGCCATGGGCTGCTCTCTGTTCAGTTTTCAGGTGCTGCTGTGTGAGGGCTCAGTGAGGAATGGCTGTACAGGCACAGAGCTTGTTCTGAAGTAGCAGAGGGAGTCATGGTGCCTAGCTGGAAACTCACAGGGCTTTATTGTGATGATTTGAGTGTTTTCCTTTGAGTGAAAGATTTTCCAAGCCCATCAGCACTGGTGAACAGCAAGAGAAAATGATCAGGTGGCAGTGTATGCTCAGTAAAACAGCTGTTCTTGCCATAGCTGTGAGTCAGAGCCTGGTTTACTGCACAATTTCATTGGAGTCCACTGGAATTTTGCCCAAGATGCTAGGGATTTTTCCTCGAGTAACTTTACAGTTCCTCAACATGGAGAACTGGGAATCACGTGGCATTCCTAACACAATATTGTGTTTCCATTCTTGCTGCATGAACACACTTATCTGAGGATTGAGTAGATCTTGCCCTTCCAGAAGTGCATGCGCATCCTGCAGGCACACAAAGGCCTTGGAGCTGTTGTGCTGTTGGAACCCCAGTTATTTATTCAACTGTCCACCATGGCAGGAGTTTTTCTGTTAAATATATAATTTCCCCACTTTTTTTCCCCCTTCTCTTAAACAAGAGAAGCAGAGGGTGAAAGGGTTGAAGATTAAAATGTAAACAGCAAAATTTATTATAATTACAAGAGTGTTTCAAATTATTTCCTTAAACTGCAACATAATTTACCTCTAGTCAAGGTCTCTATTGGTGGTGAAAGAGGAAACTGCTTGACCTTGGGCTGACCTCTGGCCCCCGGGGGTCAGTGCCCGAGGAATGCGCAGATGTCACGGTTCATAAGCAAGGACAGAAACTCTCAGGTTTCCCAGGCAGAGAGGCGCCAGTTCGGGGATGGGGCCAACATCTGCACCTCCCTTTGAACCAGCCACGTACCTGGAATCACATGGAGAGCAAGCAGGAGCTGGCCAGGGGATGGGAAATGGCCAGAGCAGCCAGAATGGAGGCTTGCTCCAGGGATGGAGAGAAGAGGCAGAACCGAGTGAAGGGAAAGGTAGAATTCCACTATCTCTGCTACCTTGTTAGTTGTACTGCAGGAATGCTGCAAACAAATGGGGTCTGAAGCACAGCTCCATGTACAGAGCTTGGCGAGGAGCTTTGGCTGCAAGCAACCCATGAAGCTTATTGCTATTGCAAAACCAAATGTCCTGTGCTCTTCACAATGCAAAGACAGGAGAGAGAAATGGGAGAGTTTATTGCCCACACTATGGTAAAAAAACCTGCATGGGCTGAATTAATGTTGTGCAGATTGCTGCTAGGACTTTGCTAATGCTGGCAGAGATCCTCACAGCAACTCGGGCCTGGAGTCAGTCGAGTGGCTGCATGGATGCCTTCTCTCTCTGCCCTGCAAGAGAGTGCTTGGCATTGCCAACCCATGCTCTTGGAACAAAAATAAAACCACAAAAAATACCCCAAACAAAATCTTTCATGGCTGAGACAAAAAAAACCCCAAACCAAGAACTTCAGAAAACCCTTCTTTAATAAAAGCAAATGAATTAAAGTTAGGTGCAAGCTAAAACAAATTGTGTGGTGAATATTAAGCTCAGGTAGAGAAAATTATGTTGGCAATAATATTTCAAGAAGAAATGGAATGAGGGGGAAAACAAACAGGAGGTTAATTTTAATATTAAAATCATACCTTCTGTATCAAAACAAAATTTATATTCAAGGAAATTGTGAACCCAAGGCTTCCTTTCAACTGTTTGCAGCTTACAAACCACAAGTTGTGCTAAGCATGATCAAAGTACTTCTCAATTAGTTTGGTTTTAAATCACTCTAATTGTCAGCCTAGGTTGTAATCAGAGAAACATTGTCTTGAAGAGGCAGAGAACTTGCCCTGCTTGGGACCTGGGGAAAGTGCAAGCAAAGCACTGGGATCTGGTGGCTGAAGGGCAGCACAGTGCTTGGGGACAGAGCTGTGTTAAACATCAGAGACTGTCCTGGCCTCAGGAGACAGCCACTGGGGCAAAGCTCTCTGCGTGCTGCTGCTGCTCTGCTCAGCTCCCTGCCTCAGGGTCTCTCTTGGGAAAAGTGGGCATGGCACCAGAGAACCCTTGGGAAGTGCTCCAGGTGATCCTGGAAGGTGCCTGTGGACATGAGCTGTGGAGCTGGTGGGAAGAGGCAGCTAGTAGAATCCTTGGATGGAGGAGAGTGCAGGAGTGCCAGGAATGCCTGCAATGCAAGTGTGAGCCTGCTCCAGCACTGCTCTCTTACTAAAGCTGGCAGCCTCTTATCTGGAAGCTGTGATGGGTTTCCTAATAGATTCCTTGGAAGTTTCAGGTTGGAGAGCTCTTCCAGGGGCTGTGCCAACAACACAACAGCAGAGAGGATGAGATGAAATGCTTTTGTAATTAGGAACAGAGCATTTATTGCAATTAAAAAGATCTTCCAGGAATAGAGGAACTAAAGGCAGTCTTTGAAGGACTCATGCTTTCTAGACATGAAAAGGGTAGAGGGAATCTGGACTCTGCTGTGGAGAAGCTGAAGGAAATTTCCCCACTGGAAGCCCTGCGAGGAGAATTGCTCAGCAGTAGAAATGAATCAAACAAGCAGGCTTTGTGCTGGAGGATCTCAAAGCCTTCTGTGCCCTGCACCAGGAAATGGAATACCTCCTGGGAGCTGGGCTAAATTGGAAACAGGGCCCATGTGAGAGGCAGCTCAGCCCCGCTGCGGCCACGCACAGCCATGCTTCCAGCAGCCCTGCTGCAGGACACAAGGCATGTTTTGACAGCTCCAGTCTGCAGCCCTGACTTTTCCACAGGGATGCAGGACATTAGCAGGCAGCATAGCTTTAATGAAGAAGCACTTCAGAGAACTGTATTTGCCACCTTGCATGCAGCCAAGCCAGAGGCTTTCCTTGGCCTCACAACAACAGAGAAATCATCACCTTGGGTGCTTCTTAACAGTGAATCGCTCTGCTTCCACACAAATGGGGGTGATGTTGGGCTGGCACTAAGGGAATGCACTGGTGGAGAAGGATTGGCTTTGCACTGGCAGTTTCCCCAGCTCTGTTTCAGGAAAAAATGCAGGACTGAAGGAAGTTCAAACCCTGTTTCAGTTTGTGTGAATCACCTCCTCTGCTCCTCCTTTCTTCCAGTCACCCAAGAGGCATTAGGGAAGAGATGGCTGAACAGCAGCAAAGGGCAGACAACAGGACTGTGAAAGGGGAGGGCAATAATTAGTGGGGGAGATGAGTAATGTAAGAAGCAACCAGTACCTCAGCTTTTCATCTGAGGAAGGTAAACCATTTCCCAAGAACCCATGTGGTTTCAAGTGGCACTGAATGGGGAGAGCTGCAGAGGTGGCTGCTGGAAAGGAGGTGGATGGAAGGGGCTCATGGAAGAAGGTGTACTTGTGTTGTGCTCTCCTGGTCGAATGTCAATGGCTGGTAGCTGTCTTATTGGCTTTATCCAAAGCAGGCATGGCAGTGTGGTCATGGTCCTGCTGAACTGCCCAGAGCACCTGGCACAGTTTGTGCTGGCTTTGCAGTCCAGCACCTGGCACAGCACCAAGAGAATGGCACAGGCAGATGACAGCTGGTCTGCTGTAGAAGGTCTCAGTAGGAGGGCTGCTCTATCAAACTGCTATCAGTTAAGAATTTCTAGACTGAGTTTGTGTCAAAGCAATTCTTGTTACCTGGTCGTGACTTTCCTGAGCCAAAACCTCCGAACTAGCTTCCACTGTGTGACTGAGTAGAGCTTTTGGCTCTGCTCTGAGCTTGCATGTTCAGAGGCATATCCCAGTCTCAGTTCTCTGTCATGGAGATGCTACAAGGGTCTACCAGCTCAAGTGTGATGTTGTAACTCCTGAGCACAGTGGTTTCATTGGTTTGTTTTAGTGTGGAGAACAAGTAATGGATGTGTTTGTCTCCAGTCTCTGCTCATCCACTCTTTGTGCCACGTGCAGGCTGGTGCATCCCAGCAGATTTGTCCTGGCATGACTCAGCCCACACCACTCAATAAAAGATAGTCCATAAATCTGATGGGTGGGAGTAACAGGGTAGGAAAGACAGGAAGGTGAACACAGAGTGTCTCTGGGATTATTTTTTCCCCCTTTCTCATGAGTGGGTGAGCATCAGAGGGAGAGAAGAGCAGTCTCTGGGAGGTGGTGAGGGAAGGTTTCTCCCAGTGACTGGCTTGACTCAGCAAACAAAATCCTTCCTCACGTGGAGCCCTGGAAATCAAAGGGCACAGAGGAGAGAAGTGACAGTAAAGCTGCATAAAGCCCTCCAGCAGCAGGGAAAGCCAGATATGGAAATTGCTCCCTGAGCAGACAGGACCCAGAGTTGTTTCTTCAGCTTTCCTTTGGCTCTTCTAAGGGAAGAGCTAGGTGAAAAGGGTGGGGAGAGGGGGGATTTGTGCAATTCCTCCACTGGAGTGTAGAGAACAGAGAGCAGAAAGTGCACTGAGAAGCCTTTTAAAGTGCTCCTGGATGTGTGAGGTCTGATTCTGTTTTCAGAAAGGTATCTGTGAGATGTGAGTGCATGGGAGGTCACTGGAGCTCTGCTGCCTTGCAGGGGCTGAGGCCAGAGGGAGCTGGGCTGCAGCAGCCAGAGCCACCGTGTGCTCAGCAGGGACACGAGGGACAAGAGGCTGCTTTACAGTCCCCAGCCAATGACACTGGGAGCCATGGCCATGCA
Organism: Bucco capensis; assembly: GCA_013396975.1. Taxonomy (NCBI): domain Eukaryota; kingdom Metazoa; phylum Chordata; class Aves; order Piciformes; family Bucconidae; genus Bucco; species Bucco capensis. The sequence continues at coordinate 985,352 of VWZO01022439.1, read as the reverse complement.
CTTATGGTTAAAATCACAGCAGTTGTTTGTCATGATGCTAGGGTTCCTCTGCAGATGAGTACAGCTAGCTGGCAGGGTTTTAAACCGAGCAGTTGGTGTCTTTGGGGATCACCTAAGATGCAGTTATTTACTGCATATAAAAAGAGATTGTGCTTTCCCAGAGCAGAGAATCCAGCCTTTATGGAAAGGCAGGTAATTCCAGACTGCTTTCCCTGGGGCATCTAGAGACCCTTGCTTCTCTCCTAGCCCTCCTCAAACCACTGCTTACCTGGGGTGGATGTGGACTAGGGGAGAGTCTTGTAGTTCTTCATTCAATAGGGAAAAAAATAGTAGCAGTGTGCAGATTTATTTCTAAGGGAGGGACAGATGTAAGGGCCTGTGTGGTGATTTTCTGAGGTTATAGCAATTACAAGCAATGGTCTGATCCTCACCCTGCACAGACACAACAACTTGCCAATACTCACACGACTTCCTAATGCTGAGATTCTAGTTGCATCAGAACTAATCCGTGGTACATCTGTGATGGGCCACAAGTGAAGGCAAAAAGGGACAGCTATGAAAGGGGAGATGGGATAGGGTCTCAATTTAAGGCTGGCCATGGACTGTATATGACATTCTTGTAAGTAAACTGACAGTGTCCAGGTTTATAATAGCTAAACTCCTCAGTTTCCTTTACATAAACATTTCACTCTAATGGAACATTATACCCAGGACCATACTTCAGCAGACATGCATGTGTATGAATTGCATAAAGATAGACCAATAGATAAATAGATATCTGGATTTAATAAACACTCACATTCTAACACTAATAGGCTGGTGAAATCTTACAGAGAGGGAGAGAGAGACTGAAGGAAAATACAGAATCCTGTCAAGAGTTTACAGACTGGCACAACTGGAAGCACTCAGCATCAAAAGAATGAGGGGAGAGAGAGGCTGAGCTGGAACAGGCCAGTTCTCCATTAATAACTGCTGGGAGGGATGCTGAAGGAGCTGGGAGGTGGGTGCCTGCTCCTTCTTCAGAGGTGAAATCATCATCATTCAAATCAGAGAATTCCACTTATGAGCTGTGGAAATAGAAGGATTCAGATCTGTTTTTCCAAAGTCAGAGGATTTCTGGGAGGGTTTTTTTTTCCTTGAAAGTTGGGTAGGTGCTTTCAAAAATGTTATCTTTGGCTTCTCTTGGAGGCAAGAATGCTTCTCCAGTAGAGAGATTTTCTTCAGGTTGGTCATAGACACTTCTGGGCATTTTCCTCATTGTCATTCACCAACAAAAGGTGTGGGGGGAAGGACTGAACAAAACCCTCCATTCCTTATCTCCTCCCAAACAAATATCTCTTCCAGTTCTTGCTCTGGGAACCCACATCTTAGCACCATGGCAGCTCTGCAGAATGTGGTCCTGACAGCCAGCACAGAAAGCAGGAGGACTCTATGTCCAAGTGCCTAGGCAGGAGGGTGCAAATAATCCCCTTCAGTTATTTCCCATGACTCCAGAATTCAAGGTAACTAGGTGGGAAGAAGGAGGAAGCTCCTGGCAGTAAATAAGCAATGAATCAACAAACACAGAAATGACTTAAACAGGAAAATTGATTTCTAAGTTCCATCTTGCCCACTCCAGTCTCTCTTTTAAACTAGCATTGCCTGTTACCCAAGGAAGGTCAACATAGCTATTACCTCAGCCCAGACACCCCTTTTTGCTCTGTTTTTACAGTGCCTGGGTTTATTTTTCTTCCCTTTCTTTGGCTCTGTGCCATTTCATTGGCTGGATATACCAAGGAAGGATGTTCAGTGCTCCATCTGTGGTGGGCCCAGCTAACTCCACTCTTCCCAAATCACAGAATCATGAAGGTTGGCAGAGAACTCATCCAGTCCAAGCACACCTATCGCTCCCATGCCATTCAACCATGGCCTAAGGAGAGCAGCTGAATGGCTGATGCCATTGACTCTGCCTGCCACCGTGGTGTTTTGGGGAGCCAATGGCTCCAGAATTGAGCTCTCTTGTTAGCTGCCTTGTCTGTAGTCTGGCTCAGAACAGTACTGAGCGATTTCCCTGCTTTGCAGCAGCAAAGCAGTCAAGGCAAGGGAGCAGAGCCCCGAGGCGCGGCTCTCCCGCCGGGGCTCTGGTGCTCCCGCAGGCACGAGCTGCCTGGCCAGGGCTGCGGGGCTGCCAGCGCCAGGCACAAAGCACAGCGCAGCTTTCCCTTTGAAACCTCTCTCTCCCCTCCTCTCGTTTTTTTGTGCTGAACTGGATTCACAATGAAAGTATGTGAAGAGGAATCGTTCTCTAGAAGAGCCCCATCAGCACAATGGCTGCAGCGGGGCTGGGGCAGCAGCAGATGTGCTTGGGGAACCTGGAGAGTACCTGAGGGCTGTGCACAGGGCATGGCTTTCAATCGGCTGTCTACCTGCCACGCACGGCAAGCCTGGCTCCAGCTCTTCTCTTGTGCTGGACACCACGTTTTAACAGCAGTCCCCAGCCATAGCGCTGTGTGCTTTTTATAGCTCAAGTGAGATTCACCAAGAAGCTGGCTACCAAAAGCTCAGAAATGCTTTCCAGAGCATTCCAGCCCCATTTCTGCCTTACAAAGGGTGAGCAGCCCTCACTCGGAGTGCAGCAGAGCCTGTTTTATGTGGTAGTGGACGTGGAGCTGAAGCTTTTTCTATAGTCTCTGTCCATTTCTCTCAGTGAATTGAATCCAGTCAAAGGTCAAACTGGCCAGAGGCACTTTTATTGTCATGGTAACCATGACTTAATCAAACAATCCTGAAATTCCAGGTTTGTGGGAACAGGCAAAGATCTGAAGAGACTGGAATTAATCAATCAAAGGGGGCAGGGAAGAAAATCCTAAGATATATGACTTATCCTTCCAAATCTATTACTCTGTCCTTAAACACACAAGAATTATGCCTTGGACAAAGCCTCTTTTCAGACCAAATACCTCTGATTTTTGTTTTCTTGTCCTTTGCATCAAATTTCCTAACATACCCCTGTCCTACAGCAATCAAACCTCAGCCCAGATTTAGCCAACAAGAGAGAAAGAGGGGGAAACAACAATCTGAGAAAGATGATCATTTTGTAAAAAGCTGCTTAAAGGGGAAAAAGAAAAGGAAAAGCAAGGAAAAAGGCAATCAACCACCTTTGCTTTGAAAACCTCTGTAAGCTTGTTAGCAGTGGTCCAGTGCAGCTCTACAGGCAATACATGCATTTTCAAGGTTCCTCTGCTTTCTGGCCAGCAGCTGTGTCGTCTTGGAATCCCAAAGCTGCAGGTCTTGCTCTTGTCTCAAGCACTGGAGCCTTGCTTTGGCTTCCTGTGCCCAGAGCAGTGAAATCATGGGGGTGACAGGATAGGAGGGCTTTGCTGAAGTGTGGTGGCAGTAGATTGGACTTGTTATACCTTGTTAAGTGGAGATATGCCATGTTGTTCCCCAGTTTTAGAGAAGAATTAGCTAGAAACCTGAAATAGATTTGCTGTTGGGGAGGCTTTGCTGAAGCTGAGTGGGCCTGCTCAGTGAGAGACTTTGTGCTATCCAGTCATGGAGACATTGAGCAGCTGTTGGCTGCTGTGGCATGCTCAGGCATAGAGAGCTGTTCACCTTCCTGCCCTGCTCCCCAGTGCAAGGCAGCCTGAGAAGCAGCCACCTCTTAGCTGGGGACTGCTCTGTCCCAGGGAGCTGGCTGCTGGAATCTTGCTGTATATTCATCTTATGCAAGGAATGCAGGTAATTGCTTGCAAACCCCAAACCTAACTATTTTAGTGGCAATCAGAGCATGAAAAGAACTGATTGCTGCTTGCTCTTTTTGTGGAGGTATCCTTACAAGCAAATGCATCCTCTCAGGGGTGTTGTGGTGAGCTCAGCAAACAGACTCTAATGGGGGAATTGTCTCAGAAAAGAAGCTCCCTTCTCCTTGCCAGATGAGCAGGGCTCACCTGCAGGGAGAGGCTGGCCAGGCCTTTTCTGAGGGTGGACAGGGGCTGTAGTTAGCTGTGTTGGTAGCAAAAAATTGGGGGAGAATATGGATGCTTTTTGATAGCAAAAGGCTTTCCTTCATTTCTTGTCCAGTGTCTCAAATAGCCTTTAAAGACCAGGGCAAAGAGCAGCACTGACAGAGATAAATTACTACCTCCTGCAGACGTGCTGAGCATCCTTCCCATCAAAACTGCCAGGAGCAGCAGGCACTCAGCACCACTGCAGAAGGAGCTTAAATCCTCTTTGCTCTTCATCTGATCTCCTCAGGACAAGACTGAGGAAACTGGTGAGACAAGGGACCATGGGCAGGTTATACACAGAGCCAGCACCACACATGACCTGTGCTGAAATGAAATGCAAGTCTGGGAGGTAAAAGCCCCTGTGAAACCCCTTCCCCTTTGCACAAATACACTCCAAGTTAGCTTTAACACTTAAGTACCATGGTTCCTGAGTGCTACCTTTAAAGGTTAAAGCATTTAAACTGTAGGAACAGCCAGGGGCAAAAAGAGGCCCATTTCAATTTGATATGTTGAGGTCCTGCAAAAAGCCAGGCTGGGGGGTCTCTGAGCTCTTTGTGCTTTCCTTCCCTCTGAACCTGAGATGGCTCTGAGGCCCAGGCTGGGCTGGGTTTCACTGTCCTCTTTTCTTTCTCTCCCTATGTTGTAGTAAATTAGCCATTTCCAAGGGGCTCAGGCAGGGGTAGGAATTCCCCACCCCTGGCTTGCATGCTGCACAGGGCTGCAGGAAGGAGATCAAGAAACCCCAGTGCACGAAGAGAAGAGCTGCACTTCTCCCAAGGGTCAGCATCACTGTCTTCTTGGGAGGAGCTCCTCTGCCTTTCATGGTAGAGCACAAAACACCTGCCTGCCTTAGAAGGAAGCTCTAATGTTTAGAATTCCAATGTGGTGCTAAGAACTGGGGATAGAGTTTTCCCATATTTGATCACTTCAGCATTAAAGCAGCGTGATGATACTAGTGAGGGCCTTTAACATGAACTTTGTGCTGTGACTTCCAGGCTTCAAACACTAATGAGGAGTAGAACTGGGGGAAGAAGTCTTCCAACAAGCTGCTTCTCAGCACCTCTTTAATAGAGAACAGATCTGCTGTCACCACATAGCACTTGAAACACATTAGGACAAGACACACAGGCTAACCTAAGGCATTGTCTCTAAAAGGCACAATGGAGTAGGGAGTTTCTCTAGGACTTGATAGAGAATGAATCAGTTCCAGAAGCTCTGAAGAACACAAACCCTGAGTGCCACAGTCCTGACACCCAAGGCAATCACGAAGCCTCAGACACTTACACAAGTTACAAAATAGCCTCTTGGCTTCTGTGAAACTTGCAAAGCAAAAGCCTGGAAAGAGTGTCTCACTTAAGAGCAGGTTTTCAGCAGTCAGTAAGAAATGTCAGGTTTGTACTACTCTGAGCTCTGTGTCCAGAGGTACAGTGAGTTTGAGGTACCCAGAGCCTGGCTCTCTTTCACTGCCAGGCTTGTGCTGTCAGTCCTGGATGGCTGTTCCTCAAAGCTTCCAACTAAGTGCTGGCTTCTTGCACAGGTTGGGTTAGCAGGGGAGAACTTTGGAGAGTGTAAAAGCATCAGATGTTGCTTTCCATGCAGGGAAAGCAGGGTGATGAAAGAGAAGGAAAGCTAAAACTTGAAGCTTGTGTTATTAGAGACCTGGTATATGCAAAACATTGCTTTAGTTAATAGCTGATGGAATGTGTGCTTCCCTGCAGCAGGCACGGCTCTTTCTCTAATCAGCTACTGTCAAGACTCCCTCTTCTGCTCTGTTTCTTCCCTAGCTGTACATGGCAGATCTAGAAATACATGCCACTGCCTTGTTCTGGTTCTGCCTTTTCCCTCAAGAAAGTGTAGTGCACACTGCAAACCTTTCCAAAGTGCTCTTCAAACTTCCCCAGGCAGGTGGATGGAGAGTTGAAACTCAAATGACCCAGGAGCAATGAGTCATCTGCTGACTTTTTCCCCCCCTCTCCACTTCTCCAAGCAGTGATTTGTTTTCTTCCTTCCTCTTGATTAGCTCTATGATACACTCAGACTGTAAAGTGAACTCAATTTTGTGTCTCTTATATTATCTGTAGTGTCTCATTAGCCTTGGTACCATTATAGCCCCTCTCTGAATCATCATTTGGATAGGGATGTTTGACATATCAGCTGGTTGTCCCTTTTTCCTTTCCCATCTCTTCTGGAGGGCAGTGAAGCTATTTCTGTTGCCACTTGAATGTCACGATGTCTCCCACTCTCACTAATAGCATCGTGGCATTAGGAAGAACCTCCCTGCAGTGCATTGTGCACTGACGTGGTGCAAACAGGGTGGAACTGAAGGAAAACAGGCTAAGAGTTAACCTCTTAAAAATTCATTCAAATAAGAACCACCAAGAAGCTTGGACCAAGCAAATGTTGTTTTTCAGACACTAAGCATTGAACAAAATATTCCCAGAGCAGTTTCAGGGCATATTTGAGATGGGAGAAAGCACCATGATGTTCATCTGCATATGACTGTAAGATAGTGTCACAAACTAGTCCTGTTTCACCCTTCTCCTCGGGGTGGTGAGAATGGTGGCCCTAGGGCTTACCAATATTTCTCCAGATACATGCTACAATGGCATTCAGTGTCTCCTGCTCTGTATTGGACAGTCAGTGATGTTAAGCTCCCTTGGGCTGTCTCTGCTCTGTGATGATGTATGAGGTTCCTGCATGCGTATTGCTTTGGTTTTGTTTTCCTGACACCCATAGTTGCAATCTGTTTTTCCTTCTCCTGGAGACCTTTGTGCAGGGAACTGCCACTTCTTAAAACTAAAAGAATTAGAAACATTTTTTGTTCTCTTTTTTTTTTTGACCCCAGGATGACAAATTCTGGCAGGTTTTTAGTCCTTGCTGTCCCAAAGGGACTAGCACTGCTTTGTGAACATCAATGGGCTGCTGAGCTGTTAGCCTGTCCTCATTCTGTGCTCTCCTGAGCAGGCATATGGTTAGGCACCATCCCACAAAACTCCAGTTCTTTGCTCTACAAGAGTACAGAACGTTGAGTTCAGTTGGTATCTTCCATGGATTTTGGTTTTGCTGGTAAAAACAATGATCCCTAATATTTAGAGCTCAGATAGGGGCTTGCCTGAGAGAAGTAATGCTTGGTGATGCCTTGGGGATGTGACTGCAAGCCCTGCAGCTGCTGCAGGTCTGCTGCAAAGGCACCCTGGTGGCCCTTGTCTAGCCCCTGCCCAGTGCTGGGGCAGGAGAGCAGTGGCCCTTGTCTTGGTGCTTGGGAGACAACAGGCACTTCTGCAGACAAAATGACTGCCCAGCACCTGCCAGGGTGCATTCTCCTCTCTGCATGTCCTGTGGAAAGGGAAAGCACTGACAAACAGGGCAGTGAAAGGTGGCAGTGAGCTCATCTTCCTTTGCAGGGCTGTGAAAGTACTTGGCAGGCTTCAGTCTGCACCTTTCCAAAGGCAATAGTTTTGTCTATTCATCCCCCAGCAAGCAGCTCATTAGGGAGATCCCTGCTCTTACTTGGTTAATTAAGCATGAACATGTAACTGTTCCCTTGCACAGGTAGGTCAGGACTTGCACAGAAATTAGAAGGCTCTCTTTCCATCACTTGCTTCAGTTTAGCTTTCAGAATGGGTGAGGATTTGTGTTCCTCTCCTGAGAGCTCTGATGGAGGAGCTGAAGGGCCCAATTACCCACCCCAGGATGTTGATTGTGAAGCAATTGGAACTGGCAGAGTGTGATTAAAACCAAGAAGTTAGCACTTTTCTAGAGGCAGGAGGGGTGAGTGTTTGCAGATGAACATGCACCAAATCTACCATGGGCATCATTTCCTCACCCACTATGTCATCTCCTCTCCTTCCTCACTGGCTCTATGTATATAGCTGTACAGGGGTTTTGCACATGAATTAACACTTGTGGCTAATAGCAGTAAACTCACAAATGGACTATTACTTTTTATAGCCTTTTAGCAGTTCAGCCTAATGGAGCAAAACTGTTAACAAATTAAGATGCATTTGACAGGGCTTCAAGCAGGAATCATAACTAGGAGTCACCCTTTGGGACACAAATGCAAAGTTCTCTGGAGAAACAGCCTGTATCTCAGCTGCTGAGTGGTGGCAAGTGCTAAACCACAACAGAAGAGTCAAGGCAATCGTTTTCTCTTCTTGGTGAGATTTTCAGAGCAAGGAAATTACTTTCTTCAATGTTTGTAAAGAGCCTGTCACATCTGTAGTGCTGCAGGATATCAAATAATAACAATAGTTCTAGTAAAAAGTCATGTTTGTCTATTCTGGCACTGTACATCCTTTAGGCATTGTATTTAGGCTTTTTATTAGGGGTTTCACAGAGTAGCTAATCTCTTTTGCCTCATCAAACCACAATCATCCCATCAGCTCTTCCTCTGTTCTGGAGCTGGCACTGGGGTGCTTGCATCTGACATGGGTTCATTTTATGTCCCACCTTGCCACAGCCTGACACTGTGTTTGGCAAGACAGAGATGTGAAATGTGTCTTGAAGCCTAGCATAAGCTGTACCCCACCAGGAGACTCTTCTCCAGTGCATTCTTATTGCTGGAGCTTGTTGACTATTTGCAGTATTACACCATGTACCTGTGTATGCTCCTGTTGAGGAATTCAGTCTCTCCTATCAGCTCCTCAATTACTATCCTAATTAGTAACTCAAAGCTCAGACTTAGACATTCAGATTGCTTTTTTACTCCTCTCTTTCTATCCTGAACCTTCACTTTCCCCTAGGCTTGCTAAAACTCCATTCAGTGTGATGGGAAGGCTTATTCTCCTCCTAATGCCTTGTGATATTCCACTAAGAACATCCAATGTTACAGCTCCAGCATAATTATATTTCCCCATAGGTGTGAAATGTGTCTGCATCAATAGCTTATTAAAAGAGTGCAATAAAAATTATGACCCCACAATTCTGCTGTTAATATAACAACTCAGAGCCAAGGAAACTCCCTGATCCTTCTTATGCATCTGCTCTAACATGGTCCAAGAGCAGAACACCTTAAGCTGGTTTAATCCCTTCCTTTCACCCCTAGCAATATACATTGGCCCTGGAGAGTAACAGGAATTGAAAGTTTAATTTATTAATATGCAATAGTGATAATGTCAAAAGAACAATATATAAAACCCACACAGAAGAGGATTACACAGCACAGAGGGGAAAGCCTAGAGCTAATATTTAATATAGCAAAACACAGCCAAAAATAACTTCTCATCCAAGGAGCAAAAGAGGGAGAGCTCTGCAGGTGCTGGAGCAGAGGAGCTCTGGAGGCAGCCTCTGCCTTCAAGTGCACAGTTGGACCCAAGTAGCCATCCTCTGAGCCTCCTCTGCTGGGAACCCACAGAGATCATGGTGTCTCATGAGTGCCAGCTGTTGGGGCAGGGACTGAAGTCCCCAGCTACCACTTTGTCTACCATGAAGTCTCTCACAGCTCCAGTTTAGCAGTGCACACCAGAATCAGAGCATCAGATACAAGTGGCACACGTGGAGAGCAAGTCCCAGCAAGTGCACAGCAAACGGGGAGCCTCACAGCTCAGAGTAAGTGAAGCATGAAATAATTCAGCTAAATTGTTCACTTAAGCTTGGATGATTAAACTTTCACCAGTAGCCCAAGTGTCCTGCAGCCTTAGCAGCAGTAGGGACACATGGACATTGCACTGCTTTGCCAGAAATGAGCAGTTTGCCCTATGCTCTTAAATCAGCAACAATTGCATCAGAGGAAAATATCTCCTCCTCCAAAAGCCTGGCAGGTTTCAAACACTTCCTAGCTTGCTTTCTTGCCCCTTTCCTAGAAAAAAACAACAGAGGAGGAGAGAACAAATGTGAAGGAGTACAGCTCAGTGCCTTCCCATCCTTACTGAGTATTCAATGCACAGGCTCTGCCAGGAGAGCAGAACTCACTCTGAGAGGGGAAGCTGAGAGAGGGATGAGATGCAGGGGGAGATGCCAGCCAGGATGTGGCTGCCCTGCAGGTTTCCTGCTCTGCCAAGCATCCTTGGGTGATGGGCTGAGGCTCAAGGTGACCATCTAGCCTGTCTGCTGCTGGGCACTGGCACATACCTGTACACACACCACAGAAACCACAACAGCAAAGTATGTGGTCAAAGTATGGGACTTACTTGTCTCTCTTGATTGAAGCGTCTGAGTCTGGCAGCCAGGGCTCTGTTAGCTGTTGTGTCTGTAGATTCCTCCTCCCCTCTGATTCCTCTTCCAGCCTTCCCCAGCCCTGATCTGCTTGCTGTCCTTCCTTTGCTGGGGTTGATTGTTCCCTTCATGGCACAGTCTGAATCACAAGAGCCAGGTCAGCTGGGCAGAGCTGCTTTAAACGAACCCATCTCCTCTTGAGTGCCACACAAGATGCTCAGCTCTTGAACAGCAATGATCTCTAAAAGGCAGGAGGAGGCTGTGGAGGTGGAAAAACGAGGGCAAACCAGGAGAGCTATCTCTCAGCTGAAACACCAGCAGCTGGAAGAGGATGTGTGCCCACAGCCTGGCTCTGCTGCCTGTTGTGGATCAGAGTCCACACATAAGGGAAGAAGGAAAGGGGGGATTGCCCTTCCAGCCTCTTTCTCCCTAAGGGGGGTAGATAGAAGAGGATGACCATAGCAGCAATTGTTATACAAGTTAGCAATCATCTCTGAAGCTTCTCTGGCATTTCTCAAGTGCCAGAGCCTGGTGGGTTAGCACGGGTCACAGCTGGCCTGTGCTGAGCTCTCACGTCATGCTGGCTGCTCTCGTGCATGGGCTTTCCATGATTTATTTGATGCTTCTCTCAAAAGCTTTACTTCTGGCTAGTTGCTAAATTAATGTAGTTGTTGTCATCCAGAAGGGTGCCTGACTGCAGGCTGGGCCCCTGGCTGAGCGGAGGAGGTGAGTTCTCCTCCCTCTGCAAGGAGAGAGGGGTCGGAAGAGCTGTGTCTCTGCCTGGCTGCTGCAGCCTTTCAAGGCCTTTGTGGTACTCTCCTGCTTTGGTTGCCATTGCTCTACAATTTTCTGTGTTGTGGCAATCTTTTAAAGTTCAGTTCAAAGTTTTTAGAAGTGTCCTTGTATGCTAGGAGAAGCAGTTGCTGGATTAAAGGTAGAGTGGGTGCACTTGCTCCATGGCCTCACTGCCCAGAGGAACAGGAGGCTGCAGACAGATCAGTGAGCCTCACTGCTGCCTGGCAGGTTTCTGCTCTGACACTAGGTAAGGGAAAAAAACCCAAAGCAGCTGGTTTGCACTGCTTCTGTGGCTTTAAACATCTGATGGTATGAGATCAGTCAGATATGGGGCTAAGATAGATGGAGTGCCATCCTGCCCAGTACAAATGGTTCTGCCCTGGGCTGAAGAGGGCAGGGAGAATGACAGACAAGTGCTCAACCAGCAGGTGAGAGGCAAACCTGAGAAAGAGCTGAGAGGGAATAGGAGGGAGTGATTCTGCAGTGATGAAAAAGAAGATGAAAGTCTGACCTAGATACAGAGATCACTCCATCCTGCCCCCCCATTTGCTAGGTCAGGAGAGGTGATGAGGAGAGCAAAATGTCCCAAGGATTGCTACAGAATTCCTCCTAGGTTTTGAGGCCACATCAGGAGGAAACCCAAGGTAGCTGTGCTGCCCCAGGTGTGAGCTGGCATCAGCCTGGGGGCTGGCCAGGTGCAGTGCAAGGGAAATCATCTTGTTCACTCTGTCCCCATCCCTCAGCTTCTCACAGCATCAGGTGGAGGATGGAGTGTGTGGAGCAGGAGAGCATTGTGTTAGGCTGCAGGTCAGGTGCTTTACTCAATGCCCAGCTTAGCAGCACCTCAGCTGCCACAGTGTGCAGGATCTGACCTCCTTGGTTATTTTTACATGCTTTTCTCTGCCCTGTGAGGGGTCAGCCTCTTGCCATTGTCCACCTCCAACTAAGGGTGTGTAGCTCAGCTGAGCAATGTAATCTAATATGAACTGCCAGGGGGTGATGAGTTTTAAAATATCAAGAGATATGATGAGGAACAGTGGAAGAATGGAACTAGGAGTAATAAAAGTGAAGTTGATAAAGGAAGAGTCACCTGAAAATCTCCTGGGAGGTCTGCTCTGCTGAGGCATGGCCTCTTGGGATAGATGTGAGCCTTGCTGTGAAACCATTCATAAATTATGTGAACTGTTTGCTTTTAAAAGCCTTGCAGCAGAGACAGCCATTCCCAGCAAGTCACCTGTTAACTCTTGATGTTTCCAGCCTCTCCTCTTTGCCTGTTGTCAGTACCCTGATTACAAGGCTTTCTTACACTGCTGAGTTCTTTACCCGTGCCAGCATGCCTTGCTCTTCATAGAGTTTATCCACAGGAAATTGAGGAAAACTATTTCTTGCTCAAAATTCAAGTTATTTGACTTCAACATTGATGAACTATGTTTGCATCATGGACTTGGAGTACATTTTAACAAGTGCTCAAAGTGCCTGTTAAATTCTGGTTTTCTTTTCAACAAATGACTTGGATATCTCATTTATGAGGAATTCAACCCATTTGATGTTGAGTCCATTTGAATTTTGGACAAGGTTTGGATCACATATCCCTCTGGCTGGGCTTGGATCTCTGATTATAGCTGAACCCAGGCCTTGTGCTTTGACTGTGAAGGAAGAACACTCATGTGGACTCTGTTGCTAAAACCTGTAAGTATTTGTGTCAGCTGTGTTTAAATAAGGTTAGGTTTTTCTGGTGGAAAAACGTATTTGACATTTGTTTTTTCCTTGTCTTTAGAGACTGGCAGTGAACACAAAAAGCCTCATGTGCCACATGAAAGTAAATCTTTTATTTGCTGGCTTTCATAAACATGGCACACAATGCTTTTTTCCACTCCTTCCTTTGAGAAAACATTGATTTGATCCATTGAAGTGATGGATGCCCACTTTTTTTCCTGGAATGATGACCTTGAGTAGATTAGAGGAGCTAGGTAAGAAATCCAGCAAGTATTTATCAAAGGCTTCTGAGACAGTGCAAACTCAGTCAGTTCAAAAGCAAGAGACTCTTAGTCTTCATGCAACTGACAGGGTCATAATGCCTCAAGAATGCCAGGAATCCCTCTGGCTGTTCCATTAAACACCCCTGATTAGGGAACGTGCTGATAAACTTCCAGAGGCAGAGGTCAGCCTTGTGGAGCCAAGGTACCCCAGGTATCTGAGCCTGTCTCCAGGATTCCTGCTCCTTTAGCCCAGTTAACCCCTTCCATCTCTCCATCCGGTGAGTGTCTTGGACCCGGTATTCCCCAGACAATTCTGCAGAGGTGTGGAGTTATCCTGAAAACTATGGAAAAATGACCTGAGGCACCTCCCATGGCAATGTTCTGGACAGCTGGCTGTTCTTGGAGTTCAGCTTGAGCTCACAGCTAATGCATGTGTAAAATGGCTCATTGCTGCTGCCTCCTCCAGCCTCTGCCCCTCTCCTTCAGGGGATGGCAGGATGGCAGCAGCCTGGGCTTGCAGACAGCTCCAGAGCTATCCAGTTGCAAACCTGATTGCAGTGTCCAAACCCTCGGCAGCAGGCTGACCAGCAGGTCAGCAGCAGAGCTCTCTGCTCTGGGGAGCTTTGGGAGCAAGAGCTACAGCTCTACTCCCGCCAAGTGTCTGCAGCAAGCAACTGGGAAATCCATGCAAGTCTGGGCTGTGTGCCTGACTGCCACTTCTGCAGGACATGGCTTTAGCCACAGCACAGCCAGGAGGCTCCCGGCAAGCCGAGTTATCCCAGCAGCTCCCCGGGCTGACAGCCCATTCCTCAGGCAGTTATCTTCAGTGGCAAATCCACTCCAGGGCAGTGTGGGCATTGCTTCTGCCTCAGTCTGCCAGGCAGCAGGGCTCAGAGTTTAGCTGGCCCTGCAATACATGGCTTTTCATTCCCCTCTCTGATTAGGAGCTGCTAGGGATACTGAGGATTCCTGTCTGCTGAGGGCCACAGGGTGACCCCATCAGTTTCTTTGAAAATCAATAGGAAAAATGCTGGAGAATGCAAAGGAAGCAGGAATAGTCAGAGCAAAGACAAGTGATGTCCTGTAATGGCTGTAACGATTCTGAAACATGCAAGGTCACAGATAATTAGGAACCTAATTCTCCTTTGAAAGAATCTGTCAAGTTACTTCCCTACCTCAAAAACAATTGCTGATTGATGTTATTTATGGGCTAACAAACTCATGGAAGGTAGTTTGAATGGAGGGTGTACAGCCTTTAATAGCCAGGTGGAGTTAGGTAGCCACAGCTGCAGAAGAAAGCCCAGGTAAAGAGGTTTTCATTGTTGGAGTAAAATAGTCTTGATAGGACATGTACTGCTGCCAGTGAGAGCCATGGTGCAGCAGCTCTGTTAATCAAACCCTCAGCAGTTTATGCTAGACACATTGGGCTGCTTTGAGGTGCTGCAGTTGCTCACAAGTGTTGCATGGCAGGGATAAAAGACACAGGAACAACTTGGGACCAGGTAAGAGTGCACAGAGAGCTGAGGGCAGGTGAGAAGCTGAGCAGGCACTCCCATGAGCTTTATGGAAGGAAGCAAAACGTGGGGACTTCCTCACTTAACACTTCAGGAAGAGGATGCTGAGCTCTGTAGGCTGCATCTGGTAGGACTTTGTGGCTAGTTTGTACCAGTGTAGACTCCAGTGTGCTGCTTGGAGCTGCAAAGCAGGAGAGTCAAAGCTAACACTAAATGTCAGACTCTTTCCTCTACATCACATTTCTACTCAATTGGTTTTGGTTTTAATTCTAATTGTAAGAGCAAGAGAAGTGCTGGTCTGCTGTAGGAGAGAGGTAAGAGGTTTTATAGTAAGAAACTGGGTGGCTTGAGAAGAGAGGCTCTGCTCCCTGAGCTCTGTGTGTGCCTGGATCTGTTGGCAAGGGAGCTGTGGCATGGATCCAAACCCAAAGCAACTTCCAAACAGTAGAGATGCAAGGCAAATTTGGACTTCAGCACAAGCATGGGTGTTAGCTCAAAATGTGCAATGCCAGACTGACTCAGCTCAAAGGCCAGGGCCACAGCAAGTGAAACAGCAACCCCACAACTCACAAAGTTTTGGAATTAGGCTAGGTGGCAGAGACAGCCTGCAGAAGAAGAGGCTACAGGAGCCTTGTGTGACCACAGCAAGGTTGCTGTTCATTTGCAGATGCCTTCCACATCTCTTCTTCAATTTAAGGTGGCCTTAGAATGAGAAGAAATGCTGCATGTGATGAATGGGCTCTTTGCCTCCATAGTGTCTTTATTCTGATATTCCCCTCACTCATTTCAGTAGGTGAGGCTTTGTTTCTAAGCAGTGCTGCAATTACTGGGAGATGGAGGTTAGATACGTCTGGGACTGAAGCTTGGATATTTGCTATCTGTGAACATGTGCATTTTCCTTTGAACAAAAGGCTACTACTTAAGGGGAAAAGAGACTCAAGACTCAAGGATACATCATGTGTTGTGTATGCCTGTGTCAATAACAATATCCTGTTACACCAGCACTCACCCTCTTCTCTCCCTTCTGTTATTCAAAGATTTAAACCCAACATTTCTTATAAGAGGCATGAGCATAACTTTCCCTCCAGCACAAAACACTTCATGTGCTGCTGTTGCTCTGTATGTGATAGGCTCTGTCTCCCTCTTCCCAGCACTGAAGTATCTGGAGGCCAGATCTATAGTCAAGATTTCAGGCATATTTTTGTGGCCTCATATTTAGTTTTTAGAAAGAAAAAAAGTATTTTAATAATTTGACCTGCATTTTCATCATTTTTAATGTCTGTGGCATCCTCCAGATGTGTGCCTGCCTGCCTGCCTGACCCTCCTGTCAATACTTATTAATTTCATGGCAATCTTCTCAAGTGTGTTTGGAAACAAACAGGAAAAAGTTACTCTAAAGTCAGGAATGAGCCCAGGGAAGTGAAACAGGAATGATCCTGCTCCCTACAATCGTTTCTATTGCTGGAGCTATTTCTATCTTGCTCTTAAGGCTGGCTTCACAGACACAGCTCTGTAAAACATCCCCGGAGAGGGAAGCTGCTCCTCAAGTCCTGGAGGTGAGAGGAGGCACTGAGATGCCAGTTCCCGAAGCGAATCAGTGAGTCAGTGGTAGGACTCTCCTCCTAAGGAAAGGGCAAGCGGACCGGAGCAGCAGCAGCAGACAGGGAGAGCAGTCCCGAGAGGGGAGGGAGCGCTGGGGCCTGGCCCTCGGGGGCTGCTGCAGCGAGCAGAGACGACTCCCGGAGGAAATACGGTGCAGCTTGGAGCGAAGTGAATTTACCACGTCCTGAACCGCGGCCCAGTGCCGCGCTGGAGATAAGGTGACGGTCCCGCGGTCCAGCCCGAGTCGAGGGGCTCCGTGTCCCGCTCCCGCCTCCGGCCCGGCCCGCGGCTGGGTGCGGCCCGCGGCGACAGCGCTCCCTAGCGGCCGGTGCCCAGCCTGGCCCCGCTATCTGCCGCATCTCGGCCCCGCTGGCCCCAGCGGCTGTGCTGTCCCCATCGGTCCCGCTGGCTGCCGCCTCCCGGCCCCGCTGGCCCCAGCGGCTGTGCTGTCCCCAGCCCTCTGGGCGAACTGGTCCCTTTGGCTGCGGTGGGACAGATGCAGCTCCACACCAGAGGACGGGAAATAATCACAGGATGGGTAAGGTTGGAAGAGATTGCCAGAAGTCATCTATTTCCACCTGCCTGCTCTAGCAGGGTTGACTAGATCATGAAGAAAAACTTCTTTCCAGTGCAGGTGCCAGAGCACTGGCCCAGGCTGCCCAGGAGGCTGTGGAGTCTCCTTCTCTGGAGNAGATATGTCTGGGACTGAAGCTTGGATATTTGCTACCAGAGCTATCTATGAACTTGTGCATTTTCCTTTGAACAAAAGGCTACTACTTAAGGGGAAAAGAGAGTCAAGACTCAAGGATACATCATGTGTTGTGTATGCCTGTGTCAATAACAATATCCTGTTACACCAGCACTCACCCTCTTCTCTCCCTTCTGTTATTCAAAGATTTAAACCCAACATTTCTTATAAGAGGCATGAGCATAACTTTCCCTCCAGCACAAAACACTTCATGTGCTGCTGTTGCTCTGTATGTGATAGGCTCTGTCTCCCTCTTCCCAGCACTGAAGTATCTGGAGGCCAGATCTATAGTCAAGATTTCAGGCATATTTTTGTGGCCTCATATTTAGTTTTTAGAAAGAAAAAAAGTATTTTAATAATTTGACCTGCATTTTCATCATTTTTAATGTCTGTGGCATCCTCCAGATGTGTGCCTGCCTGCCTGCCTGACCCTCCTGTCAATACTTATTAATTTCATGGCAATCTTCTCAAGTGTGTTTGGAAACAAACAGGAAAAAGTTACTCTAAAGTCAGGAATGAGCCCAGGGAAGTGAAACAGGAATGATCCTGCTCCCTACAATCGTTTCTATTGCTGGAGCTATTTCTATCGTGCTCTTAAGGCTGGCTTCACAGACACAGCTCTGTAAAACATCCCCGGAGAGGGAAGCTGCTCCTCAAGTCCTGGAGGTGAGAGGAGGCACTGAGATGCCAGTTCCCGAAGCGAATCAGTGAGTCAGTGGTAGGACTCTCCTCCTAAGGAAAGGGCAAGCGGACCGGAGCAGCAGCAGCAGACAGGGAGAGCAGTCCCGAGAGGGGAGGGAGCGCTGGGGCCTGGCCCTCGGGGGCTGCTGCAGCGAGCAGAGACGACTCCCGGAGGAAATACGGTGCAGCTTGGAGCGAAGTGAATTTACCACGTCCTGAACCGCGGCCCAGTGCCGCGCTGGAGATAAGGTGACGGTCCCGCGGTCCAGCCCGAGTCGAGGGGCTCCGTGTCCCGCTCCCGCCTCCGGCCCGGCCCGCGGCTGGGTGCGGCCCGCGGCGACAGCGCTCCCTAGCGGCCGGTGCCCAGCCTGGCCCCGCTATCTGCCGCATCTCGGCCCCGCTGGCCCCAGCGGCTGTGCTGTCCCCATCGGTCCCGCTGGCTGCCGCCTCCCGGCCCCGCTGGCCCCAGCGGCTGTGCTGTCCCCATCCCTCTGGGCGAACTGGTCCCTTTGGCTGCGGTGGGACAGATGCAGCTCCACACCAGAGGACGGGAAATAATCACAGGATGGGTAAGGTTGGAAGAGATTGCCAGAAGTCATCTATTTCCACCTGCCTGCTCTAGCAGGGTTGACTAGATCATGAAGAAAAACATCTTTCCAGTGCAGGTGTCAGAGCACTGGACCAGGCTGCCCAGGAGGCTGTGGAGTCTCCTTCTCTGGAGACATTGCAGAGCTGCCTGGACACATTGGTGTGTGAGCTGGTCTAGGTGATCCTGCTCTGGCAGGGGGGATGGACTAGATGATCTTTCTAGGGCCCTTCCAATCCCTAGCATTCTGTGATTCTACAGCACAGTGCTCAGGGTGGTGTCCAGGCACTTTTGGAATGTCTCCAGAGAAGGAGACTGACTCCACAAGCTCTCTGGGCAGCCTGCTCCAGTGCTCTGGCACCTTCACGGTAAAGAGATTCCTCTTCATGTTTAGCTGGAACTTCTTGTGTTTTAGTTTATGTCCATTGCCTTGTGTCCTATTGCTTGGCACCGTTGAGAAGAGTCTGGCTCCATCCTCTTGACACTTTCCTTTCAGATACTTAGAGGCATTGATAAGGTTCCCTCTCAGCCTCCTCTTCTCCACACTAAACAAGCCCAGCTCCCTCAGCCTTTCTTCATAAGGGAGATGCTCCAGGCCCCTAATCATCTTTGTAACTCTCCATGCTCCAGGAGCTCCATGTCTCTCTGGTACTGAGGAGCCCAGAACTGAACGCAGTACTCCAGGTGGGACCTCACCAGGGCTGAATTAAATGGAATGATGCTTTCCCAACTGCAAAGTGCTTTCCAAAGTGGCTGTGGTGACTTAATGTTCCAGTATGCTCAGTGGGTTAGGCCAAGGAAGGCTGACTGGCAAACAGGGAACCTTCAGGCTGGGAAAAGCCTTCTGTGGCCCAGTGACCCAGCCACATCTGTGCCAACACCATGGTACACAGGGACTCAGAGTCCCTTAGCTACGTACTGGAGAGACCTGACTGTGTCAAGCACCACTCTGAATGTTACGTTGCACACCCTAAATGAAAAGAAAGGTTGGATTTTGTGGAGGGCTTTAACTGGAGGAAATTGAAAAATATGTATCTGACATATCTGAAGACTTGGTTTTAACTTGCATCCTGATTGTTCCAGACGTTGCCCAGATGTCAAAGGGAACTGAGTACTGAAACAGCAGAACACATTTGTTTTAACAAGTTCTAACTTCAGTATTGCCAAAGAATTAAAAGCCCTGGGTTTGTTTTGATTTTTTTTCTTTCACTGGTAACTCTACTATCTATTAATTGTCTGTTAATCTAATTGAAGGTGAATTAGTTCCTTTTTATTCCAGACAGCATGAAGCTGATATACATCTTGATCCTAGCTGCTTCTCCTCTCTTTGTGTTTGTGTGATATGGAGCAGCTCCTGGAAAAGAAGTGCTATAAGCATTGGCAATGATCGAAGCATGCCACAGGGGTAAAAACAGAGCTGAGCTCTTCCACAGAGGGCTTGCAAAACTGATTGACCTGGGGCTTCCCTCTTCAGCACTTTTCTTAACAGAAACTTTGTGGGGCGTGTGGAAGAGTAGGATCCTGGCTGCAGGAGAGGTCAGGAACTGTCTTGATCCGCTAGCAGCACCTCCTGAGCAGGAGCCAGGTCCTCAGGGGTGGTGGCTGAGGTGAAGAGCCTCTGCTGGAACACAGCTACAGCCCTGGGGCAGGACCTGGCTGGGCAGCCCTCGCCGCCTCCCCAGGGAACGTTGGTTAGTGAGGAAGAAGAAGCAAGCTGTGAGTGATGAACTGGATTGCGCACAGGGACACTGGTTTCACTTCAGTTGCTTGAATGAAGTAGATACAATCCGCGTGCGTGAGTTTTATTCGAGCACGTCGATTCCACCCGTTTTCGGGGCCCCTTTGCTGCCACCCCCTGCTCCGCGCAGAGTGCCCTGTCCCGGGGCAGCGAGCACACCACGGTCCCGGCGGCTCCCGCGCGGAGCTTCGTGCGTGACGTTTCGGAAAGGAAGGCTGGCTGTGTGGTTCGGTGCGCGGTTCCATAGCCGGTACCGGTTCGTGCTGGAGCTCTGCCCTCGCCGCGCTCCTCGGGACGCGGAGGACCTGCGCTCCGGCTCCGCCGCTCCCCCGCGCCGCCAGAGGGCGCTAGCGCGCTCCCCGCTGGGTCTGGGCGGGCGCTGCCTGTGTGCTCTCCCGCCCCGCCCCGGCCGTGCCACTGGCCGCGCCTTCCGCCGCCGTGACCCGGCAGTGCAAGCGCTGCCTATGGCCGCCTGCTCAGGTGCGGAGTGGCGGGGACGGGGTGCTGGGGGCTCCTCGCCTTGCCTCAGGGCACCGGGCAGCGCCCTCGCCCCGCAGGGAGCGACGGGACAGGGCAGAGCAGGACGAGCGGCGGCTTCCCTCTGCCCCTCTCTCTGCCCGCAGGCCCTGGCTGCTCTCTAACCCCCAGCTGGAAGGGGGCTGCGGGCCGACCCGGGCCCAGGGCTGCGGAGCCCCGGGGGGAGGGCACTGCTCCCGGCCCTGGGCAGCTGCCCAGCCTGGCGCGCTCTGCCCGCTGTTCGTAGTTGTGTTTTACTGAAAGTGGGTTTGCTCTAAACCTGTTTTGTGCTCTCTCTCTCTCTCTCTCCAGGCTGAACACCCGCCGGCTGTCGCTCTTGAGCTGCAGGCCGTGGTCTCCAGTAAGCTCAGACCGTGCCGTTGAGCCTGTGGCAGCTTGTGTCTCATCAGCTGAAGATGAAGACTGTTTTAATGGTGGCAGAGAAGCCTTCTCTGGCTCAGTCCATCGCCAAGATCCTCTCAAGGGGTAGGAAAGCAAACAAGTCGGTTCAGTCCTCTTGCTCGTTCTGGCAGCGACAGAGTGCGCTGGAGGGCACAGCCCGGCTGAGGAGGTGTTTGTAACTGAGAGGCAAACTTTGTGATTTGAAGGTTACCAAGCGTTGCTGTACATGAAGTGCGGCAGACAAACACCCTGCTCAGTTAGTTGGTTGTCTTGGGGCAGCTACCACCTGGCAGTGGTGGCTTAGGACAGGTTGCAGTTCATAAAAGGACTGAATGGCCCTTAGCGATCTCATTATTTGTATGTGCTGATACCTGGTTGGACTCAATGATCTTAGAGGTCTCTTCCAACCTTACTGATTCTGTGATTCTGTTCAATTGAAGAACAAAGGAATCAGGTTGTGATATTCTATGTATTTGGAGTGTGTGTAAGTGCATGTGATTGCTAGGAAATGCCAATCAAGTAGCAATTTGCTGCTCTGATACTGTATAAATCGTGTAGGAAACAGAATGAGTTGATTGTGACTACTGCCTAGAAATCTAGATGTATTTTATAAGGATTTCTTGGTGGGAGAGAAAGGATGGAGGAGATAATGGAGAGTTTCAGTTGAAAATGAGGTGTACTTTAAAAAAGGTCTGAAGAGAATAATGAACTGAAATGAAAAATTGAGCCATGAGTAAAATTTAGTGATCAGGATGACCTTAGCTGTAAGGCCTAAGAGAAGAGGGGTGTCATTTCACACAAGATGGCTTGTTTCAGTAGTTTGCTTTATCCTGTTGATCTCTGTGGTCCTGTTTTCCCAGGAAACATGTCCTCTCGCAAGGCCCTGAACGGTGTCTGCTCGGTGCATGAGTACACTGGCTCGTTTCTTGGACAGAGTGCCCACTTCAAGATGACATCTGTGTGTGGGCATGTCATGACTCTGGATTTCATAGGTATTTGTTCATAGGCTGTTTTAAGTAACAGGGGTTGTAGAACTGTGAAGGACTTCTGCGAGGAAAATATTCAGGAAGAATGTTAGCACTGGAGAGGAAAGGAGGATGAGAAGATCACCTGTGGCCAGCAGTTCTTGACTTTAGTTTCTGGTTGTCCAGTTGACTTTTTGCATGACCTTGGGCATATGCCTCTTACATTTTCTGTGCCTACATTATGTCCCTGGAAAATGAGAGGAGGTGAGGCTCAATTTGCTAGCTTGTAAAAGTGCTTTGGTACTTTGGATGAGAAGAGATTAAGGAATGCAGAGTCCAAAGAGAGATTCTCTAAACCATTGTAGCAAGTTACTGCAGAATAGAGGCATGGTAAGGACAGTGTGCAAGGAACCTGTTGCTAACCTGATTTGAAGTGTGGGGCTAGCCATGGGGCTGCTGTATTTCCTCTAATGATAGTGGCCTCACAGGTTTTCTGAGGACTAAACTTTGAGTTATTTACACAGTGCTCTGAAGAGGCACAGTTTACTTAGTAAGCAATACTGCTAGCAGTTACTTCAGGGAAAGGGAAATGAACGAAAAGAAAGCAGGATGTGTTGGGGTAGAAAGGTTTCCAAAACAGATCTTGAAAGCCAAGTGTTTTCCACAGTAATGTTGTTTGCTGTTGGTTATTTTTCCAATGTATATTCAGGGCTTTACTTAGAACACTAATGCTTTTCAGGAAAATATAACAGCTGGGACAAAGTGGATCCAGCAGAACTTTTTAGCAAAGCTCCCACAGAAAAGAAAGAAGCTAATCCCAAACTCACCGTGGTGAAGTTTTTACAGGTATTCTTTCTTACAAGGTTTGATATATGTTTTTTTTTTTCCTTTGGCATTCTTTTTCTTTATTTCATCTGGAGCATATTCCATCTTCAGAGATTCATTGTTGCTGTTCTTCCCCTGCTGGAAGCAGTAGTGATGCCTGGTTTTACCCCATCAAGAAAGAGAAGTGATATTATTCTATGGATCTGGAAAGCAATAATAACGTTACTGATGAATTTGAAAGAGCAGTGTAGCATTTTGCTATGAATTAGCCTTACTTTTAAAAACAACAATAAATTCTTACCTGTTAGTGAGCTTGAAGAACCGGAAGTGTAACCCTCTCACAGCTGTTAGAGTGGCTCGGTTGTCTTCACCCTGGCAGAAGAAAGTGAGTCTGTCTTCACTGCAGGAGAAGCTTCAGGAGGCTTTCACTGCAATAGAGCTGTGCTGATTTTTTTAAAGCATCTCGTAGGCAGAATTCTGGCCTCTTGAAGCACAGCTTGCTCCTCT
This sequence comes from Bucco capensis, assembly GCA_013396975.1. NCBI lineage: Eukaryota > Metazoa > Chordata > Aves > Piciformes > Bucconidae > Bucco > Bucco capensis. The sequence goes on along the minus strand of VWZO01022439.1, from coordinate 962,352 downwards.
CTTCAGCCACTGCTGAAGTACCTGCTTCAGACTTCCTGTCCATTCTGCTCTGCCCAGTCATTTTTGCATCAAAGAAATGATCTCCAGTACTTTAACACAGAAACAAAAGGCATACTCTTAGTGAGGAGGTAGGTCTGGTTTTGAGTTGCTGAAGATCTCTGCTCATTCTTCTCACAGGTGGAGGGAAGAGGCTGTGATTGTATTGTCTTGTGGTTGGATTGTGATAAGGAAGGCGAGAACATCTGCTTTGAAGTAAGATTTCCATTTTAAAATACCTTAATATGTCTGTGACACACAACAGTATCAACGTTGTGGTTTATGGCTGTACAGTAAAAGTCAACAGTTGAATGAAGTTTTAAAGGCATGCAGGGCCTTAGTGGAAAAACTCATGTGCTTTTGAACTCTGAACACGTCAGTTCAAGAGCATAAATCAATTTCATAGCTGTTGCTCATCTGAGATGAACAATAAGGTCTCTGAAATGCTGGAACATTCCAGTGTGAGAATGGGTCTGTGTTTCACAGCTGGAGTAGTTCTTTTGCTGTCCTTATAGATCTATGTCTATATTATCTTTGGTCATTAAGCAATTAGACTCTTCTGAGCACAGAGGCCACTCTTAAGTGCAGGCTTACCACAGGAATGTAGACTCTGCACATAAAAGGTAGAGAACTAAAACTTTGTTGTACAAAGATATTTTTTTGACATCCTGTTACCACAAGTTCACATGAAGAGTATTTTTTGTTTTTTCTTTGAAAAAGCACATTTAATCAAGTAATTGTTTGAATACCACAGGATCACTGGGCCCTGGCAATATGTAGAATAAACCCAGGTGGAAACTGAGAGATACTCACCAGAAGGTGCTGGAGCTGCACTGGTGAATGTCTGCACTTAGCTAGGGATAGTGCTTCACTTCCAGCAGTTGCTGTTGGATGAGCAAATCCTCCAGTGTTGCTGATACTTGACACACTCCTGAGTGGATAGAGAAATGCTGCTCTTACTTATCAGTTAGTGTACTGGCATGATCTCTAATGAAGACAGCAGCAAGTGTTCTGTGGAGAGTGGGGTGTTTTCTTCAGAGAGAAAAACTGCCTTAATTAAGCCCTTACCTTTCCAACACTGAAATATGCTTCTGGTCTTGATTAGGTTCTTGATGCTGTTCTTCCTGTCATGAGCAAAGCTCACAGCACGGAAAGGAGCATTTACAGAGCTAAATTCAGCTCCATCACTGACACAGACATCTGCAATGCCATGAATCACCTGGGAGAGCCCAACCGCAATGAAGCGCTCTCGGTGGATGCACGCCAGGAGCTGGACCTGAGGATTGGCTGTGCATTTACAAGGTGACAGCTCCCAGAGCCTCAGGGCTGCTGCTGTGCCCACTCAATGTGTCTCTGAACTCTAGTGCCAGCTTCTGCTCAGCACCAGGCTGGACAATTTAATGCACAGCACATCAAAAGAAGTAAAACAAATGGTGTTACGACTTTAACTTGAGCCATCAGTTATGGCTTTAACTGTACTGTCAGCAGTTATGGTATGATCTGATTTGGTGATTTCTCCCACATTTCTCTGAGGATAAACACAATTCAGGGAGGCAAAGTAATGATGACTTAACTGGCTGCAGGAGATGGTATTTCTCAGAATGCTTTTTTCCTAATGCCTGAATGTTTTAACAGATTACTCCTATTTGTGTGTATGTTAATGAAAACTACTGCTTTTCATGGATATGAGGAGATTAATAGACTTGTCCCTGGTTTGTTTGTTTGTTTTTCCTCCTCTCCTAGGTTTCAGACTAAATATTTCCAGGGGAAATATGGGAATTTAGACAGCTCCCTCATCTCCTTTGGGCCATGTCAGACACCAACACTTGGATTCTGTGTTGAAAGACATGACAAAATTCAGTCATTTAAGCCTGAGACTTACTGGGTGTTGCAAGCTAAAGTAAGTTTTAACATACTCGTATATGAGGAACAGATATTTTTACCAAAGGAATGCATTTGTATTTTCTTTCTGTTCATTCATACATCTGTAGCTGCTGACAAGAACTCACAATGCCTGCAGTTCACTTACACACTGAGTGTGTCTCTACTCTCTCAAGTGGATTCCAGGATGTCAGTTTTGTGTTAAATTGGTTATTGTCTGCTGCTTACAAGAATTCTTCAGTACTAACCATTTAAGCTTAGACTCAGCCAAAAAGACTACTTTAAATAGTTTTCTTTTGTTCCCTGGGGTCCTTGGAGTGACAGTGTTGTTAATTTGAGTCCAGGAATTAATTAGGCTGCCAGCAAACATTGGCATTGCTTTAAAATACAAATACTCAGCAAATAAAATGCTTATTGTGTTAACTGGCAATTGAGTCCTTCTGAGCACTTTGGCAGCTGATAGCAGTTTTGTATCCTTGGTGCTGTCCAAGCTCTGGGAGCAAACCAGCATGGTTTGACTGCTTGTGATTGCAAGGATTTTTTAAACAAAGGGATAGATTGTAAAAAATTGCCATTTATAAATTTTAAGATTAAAAAAAAAGAAGAAATCTGTTGTCTGCTGATATCTCTTTTCTGGTGCATCTCCTGTGTGCCATGCTAGGAAATACCTGATGCCTGCTTCCAGAGAGTTTTGGGCTCCTTGTATTGTTTCCATTGTGTTTATTTTTGTACGTGGGACTTAAAACATGATTGATTTGGCTAAATCAAAATGGTAAACTTTTATTTCTGCCCATTTCAGTCTTCACTGCAGTAAACCCAAGAACAGTATTTCAGTTAACTGCAGGAATCATTCCAGCAGTTTCCCTGAGCCCAGAACTCCAGGTACTCTCCATCTTTGTCCAAAGCCCCTGTGACAAAGAGTGTCTGTGTGCAGCACTTGTGTCCTACTCCAGCTACTGCTAGCATTTTCTTGCTGGATTGCTGCTGGGGATGTGCATTCCCACACTTCTAGGAATGGAGTGTGTGGGGAATTGTTTAATTGTTTTCTTCCCTTGTAGGTGAACCCTGAAAAAGAAAAGTCACTCACTTTGGACTGGGACAGAGTGAGGGTGTTTGATCGTGAGATTGCTCAGATGTTCCTGAATATAACCAAGCTGGCAAAGGAGGCAAAGGTAGGAATATCTCCTAAGTGTCAGGAGAGCCCTGTTTCATAGAAAGGAAATACCATTTAACATTTCAGTTACTGCATATGGCTGGGGTGGTTTTTTTGTTAAAGTAATGTGTAGAATAGCTGTATCTTGATCTTTATTCTGTTCAAGTTTGTGTAAATGAGAATAAAAGGCAGGAGATGTTTTTATTGTAGTTGATATTGTGCTAGTGTGGTCATCTCAGCAGAAGCCCTTGCTTAGTACTGACTTTGGAAATGATCCTCACTCATGACAGGAAGCCTTCATGACTAAACCTGCTAGGAAATACTGTTCAGGTCCCTCCAAGGAGGCCTGTTATTTCCCGTGAGACACTGTATAAATCAGAATTTAATGACTTATATGGCAATATTCCTGCAGTTAAATTTTGAGTTGTGTGTGGTACAGTCTTTATAGCCAATTAACGACTAATTCTGCTCTCTCCAGTACTTGTTTGACAGTCTGTTTGGGTTTAAGTGCTTAGAGCCATCCAAGTTCAAAGACTGCATGAAGCATTTCAAAATCTGGATCCTTAGAGTCAGGAGCACTGCTTGGAATAAGCACTGCAAGCCTGTGCTGCTGAGGTAGGTGGGGGAAGTAAAGACAGCAATAAGCTCCCTTGCTGCATTCCCAAGGACAGGCCTGATCCAGTCCATAGCACAAAGGGACCTGAGGACTCTACCTTTAGAATTTGGTCCAGTTATCTCCAGTCAGATTTCCTGAAGTGGGAATATGCTGGTGGCTACTGTTTTAAGACAATAAAGCAGATATGACAAGAGCAGGTAGTGGTAGGTATGCCACGTGTTCATAGGCATGATTTCAATAATACATTTGCCAGTTACCAAACTTCACACCTTTCTCTGAGAAAATGCTGTTTTCTAGGTAGAGTCTGTGAGTAAGAAAGAGAAGGTGAAGCAGAGACCTCTGGCTCTGAACACGGTGGAAATGCTGCGAGTGGCCAGTGCTGCTCTAGGTATGTGTCACAGTTCAGATTTTCACACTCTTTTAAATCAAGATTATTGTGGCTTCTCAGGTGAAATAATGAATAGTTTGATACCTTCCTCTCCCTATAACCCATCATTTTGAGGGAAGAATCAAGTTTGGAAAGCCTGTTGAAAGGGAAATGCTGGGTCAGCTCCACAGGACAAAAGTCTTATGGAAAGGACAAGCCATGGTTTAGTTGAGTGCTTTGATAAGATACACTTAGAGCTGCAGCAAACAGCTGCTGAGTGCAGGGCTGTGTAGTGTAGGTGATGTCCCTGTCTGTGTCCCCTCTCAGGAATGGGCCCGCAGCATGCCATGCAGATCGCAGAGCGCCTCTACACCCAGGGCTACATCAGCTACCCCCGCACAGAAACCACCCACTACCCAGAGAGCTTCGACCTGAAAGGCTGCTTGAGACAGCAAGCCAATAATCCTTACTGGGCAGAAACTGTGAGTACCTGCAGCAAAACCTGTACTAACAGAGCATTTTCTGGCCTGTGTTTTATACCTCGCTCTTGGTATATTGTGACCTATAGGTCTTCAGAAACAATAAATAGCTGTACCTGCTTTTATTTCTGGATGTTGAGTTGTTATGATTTTGATCTGAGAAGTTTCTTAACCTGCTAAGAGACCTGTTACCCGCTGCTGCCAGCCTGCATTCTCTCTCTTCCTTCACACAGGTAAAAGCATTGCTATCAGAAGGCATTAATCGTCCGAGGAAAGGCCATGATGCAGGAGACCATCCTCCCATCACCCCAATGAGAGCTGCAACAGAAGCAGAACTAGGTATAGGCAAAGTCAGGAGTGTCAGAACACTGTCAGGGGATGAGTTCCTTCAGATATCAGAGCTAGTTTGAAAATGCCAGAGTTTCAACAAAAAATACAATTATTTGAATGGCAGGAAGTGAAGAGAGAGCAGAATTGATCCTAAGCTAAACTTGTGGTGACGGTAAAGTTCAGAGCTGGCCTGCTCTTCAGTAATTGATCCCAGGAACCATCAAGCTACTAAGAAAANTGTGCTGAGCTGCTGTTTGTCCCCAGGTGGGGACAGCTGGCGCCTGTACGAGTACATCACTCGCCACTTCATTGCCACTGTCAGCACTGACTGCAGGTACCTGCAGACCACCATTGCCTTCAGCATTGGCCCTGAAGGCTTCACCTCCGTTGGCAAAGTGGTGTCTTCACCAGGTAAGACTGATCAGGGAGGGCGGAGTTAGCTATGGGTTTTCTTTTTCACCATGCATACACTGAATGGAGATGAAAATGAAGCTTTTGGGGACAAGTAACAGATTGGAAGACTTGAGCTATTAAGACCAGAGACCAAATCTTTGTCTTAATTGGATGGGAAGAGATCCTTGTTACATTAATATGCCTTATTATTTGTGCTTGTTTTCTAAGAACCTCTTCTCATCCATTCTGGCACTGTGCTGTCCTTCAAGGAAAGTGGTGACTCTCTTTTCATACATCATCTTGCCTCAGGTTACACACAAAATAGATCTGGGGCAGTGCAGTGAGAGGTACTGTCTTATGGTACTTTATTTCCTCAGTACTCCTAGCCTCAGATGTTTTCTTCATGGTATGATAGACAGTCTCTTAACTTTGATCTGTATAATGTAGCCCCTGTTCAAACTGGAGACACACACCTTGGCCTTTGGAAAGGTGCGAAGATAAGCTCTCATCATTTTTGTTTGTTTGCTTCTTTACCTCCAGGGTTCACAGAAATTATGCCATGGCAAAGCATCCCATTAGAAGAGAGCCTTCCCCACTGTGAAAAAGGAGATCTTTTTCCAGTTGGTGAAATAAAATTGCTGGAGAAGCAAACCAGTCCTCCTGATTACCTGACAGAAGCAGAACTTATCACTCTGATGGAAAAGCATGGCATTGGTAGGAACTTGCTTGAGTTACATTATTCTGTAATCCATCCAAGAGTGCAAAGAGCCTGAACTGCTCCACTGAGCTCTCTCTGTCAGTAATGCCCTTTCAGGATTCATTTGAAGAGGGGCAGTAATAATCTCCTTTTCTCTTCACACTACCCTGTCTGTAGCTTCTCCTAACAGATGGTAATCATCTCTCCCCCCACATTCCTTTCTCTCTCTTATCCTTATGCCTGGTTTCTGGCCAAAGCAATATCCTTTCATAACACATCCTTGTTACTCCACTGTCAGAAAGAGCTGATGTGTGAAAGAAGGCACCTTCCCATCCTTAGGAATGATTCCTTCTCTTTGCAGCTTGCTTCAGCTTTGCTGGCTCTAGCAGTCCTGACGTACATGATTACTCCATTTACCACTACACTGCTTTGCTTTTCCAATCTGACTTGTCCTTTGCATTTCCATAACTCAGCCCAGTCAAAACAAGCATGGGCTCTTACTCCATTGTATTTGTCCAGAATAAGTAATGGTGGGAACATGTCTTCCCAATAGGAATTCCTCAGAAGAAGTGAAAGGATTGGGGTTAAAACATGTTTCAGACTTCTCAGAACTGCAGAGGAACATAGGAGTTACCAGAGAGTGCAGTTACCTAGCGGAACTTGGTGTCAGTAAGAAGGGATCTGAATTGTAAGCAGTCTGAGGAGCCTGTCATTTGCCATCAAAGCAGAGGAGTCACAAGTGAGTGATTGGTTCTGTTGAGGATGGATCTGTTGCTTTCCTCTGTGTGGCAGGGACTGATGCCAGTATCCCAGTCCACATCAACAACATTTGCCAGCGGAACTACGTCACGGTGGAGAGTGGCCGCAGACTGAGGCCTACAAACCTTGGCATTGTTCTGGTGCATGGCTACTACAAAATAGGTCAGTTAGTGCTCTTTCCTTTCATCCTCTTACCTTCCTTTACCTTCAGTATGTCAAGGGCTGTTGGCACTCTGTAAGCAGCATTTCTGTCTCCTCTAGGAAAGTATTGCTAATTCCAAAGACTATAATAAGAAAAACTTGTTTTATTTCGGTGTCAGTTTATGTATGAACAGTTTCCTACCCCCATTTTTTGATCTTTCATTGCTGTTTCTCTGTTGTTGCTGTCTCTGGTTCTCTGCTAGATGCAGAATTGGTTCTTCCTACGATCCGCAGCGCGGTAGAGAAGCAACTCAACTTAATAGCTCTGGGTAAAGCAAACTATCATCAGGTTCTGGAGCACACCCTTGACATCTTCAAAAGAAAATTTCACTATTTTGTGGATTCTATTGCAGGTAAAGCATTTTACATGTGAAGTTGCCTACAATTAATTTCTGCAAAGATGCTAGTAGAAAGTACTTCTGTATGAGGTTCCTTTCAGATTTAGACTTGCTGAGAAGTTGTACCAGTCAAATGAAGTTGCTCTCCAGAAGGAAATGGACTGAGTCATGCTCCAAAACTCTTCTTCACTTTCATTGTGTGACTGTGCAGTGGTGACTTGTCCTAAACTTCAGACTAGCTGAGCCTTGTGTGTTTGTGCATGCTCAGTGCCAAACACTCTGTGTTTGAACAGTCTTCAGAAACAAGGAATAAATTCAATTCTCACTTCTTGCAGAGGATTTTGTGCAAGGCTTCCTGTAAGATCTGGAATTCTGCCATGAATGTGATGCTCTCTTTCCCAGGTATGGATGAGCTGATGGAAGTGTCCTTTTCCCCCCTGGCTGCCACAGGCAAGCCTCTCTCCCGCTGTGGCAAGTGCCATCGCTTCATGAAGTATATCCAGGTAAGTCCACTGCCCGGGTGGAATTCACATGGCATTGCTTGGGAGGCACTGAGCAGAAACCCCTTCTCCATTACTGAATTTGGATTCAAATGTGGTTGTCAAGAGTGCATTTCCAAAGCAAAAGGCCTGATGGAGAACAAACCAGAGGGTCCCAGCTGGGTTTATTGGAAGTTCTGGACTCTGTTGATGCTGCAGTTGTTCAGGAGGTTTCTTTTCTGTTTCCAGGCCAAACCAAGTCGTCTGCACTGTTCCCACTGTGATGACACCTACAGCCTCCCACAGAATGGGACCATTAAACTCTACAAAGAGTTGCGTTGTCCCCTGGATGACTTTGAGCTGGTGCTGTGGTCATCTGGATCCAGAGGAAAGAGCTACCCCCTGTGTCCCTACTGCTACAACCATCCTCCCTTCAGGGACATGAAGAAAGGTAGGAATTCTGTGCACATGCAGGGGTCAGCCTCACTGGAAGTAAGTCAGATACAGTCTGAACTTTTGGTTTAGACTTTAGTTTAAACTTCTAGTAGTTTTTAATCAGTGTTGTTTAGTATAAGGTGCTGTTCAGATTAAATCACAGATACCTAAAATTCACATCAAACTCAATGATCAGAATTGATTAGTTAACTCAGAAATGAGTAATTTTTTTCTTTATTAAAGAAATTAATTTCCATGCATGCTGAGACTCTGATACCTTGCAGATTGGAGTATGCTTGCTCTGGCTAGGACTACAGATTAAGACCAGGTCTTGAGAGTGTTTTGATAGGAGATAAATGATGTGTCAAAAGATGTTGAAGGATGTCAGAAGGGGTAAAATTTACAGTTAGTTTGGTAACTGTGAGACCAAAACTTGGTCAGAGGTTCAAAGCACTGCTTGAGGTATCATGAGCTTTTTGGCATCTTTTTAATAGCCTATTTTAATTAGAAATGTCTTGTACTAACAATGAGTGGTGCAAGTATAAAATAGCAGTTAGTTAGGAGGTGTACATCCAATTAGTTTTCACCACTAATGTGCCCAAACTGCCTGCACTGCACAGTGGCAATTCTGAAAGCCATCAGAGAAAGTTTTTTGAGCAAGGGATTGCTCTGAATCCGTGAAGGGAGAAGTTGCCATTTGGCGAGGGCTTCCACTGTGTAGTGATGTCGTCATCGTCATGGCTAGGCTTCGCGAACGAAGCTCCAGGGAGGGCTCCATCCACGCTCCTCATCCAGCGCCTTTTCCAAGCGCGCTGATAAAAAGAGGATAGCAGATAGCACCCTCGAGCCTGCACTTAGGGGTTTTTTTAGGTGAGACACAGCATGTGCAGAGCTGGACCCACCCTTTAGTCCTAAGGTTCATCTGCCAGGGCCTAGCAAGCTTGGACGCTGGCAGCCAAGTCCTTAGGATGGAGGTTTAACCTCTTAGCTGGAAGGCCTTCCAGGGCTAAACGAGCTCCATCTGCCCGGGTTTGGAATCAGAGTTGTCCTTCTCCTAGGATGACTGCCAGAAGGCTAATGAGCTCATCCTACCCATCCGAGGATTCTAGGAACATGGGTATCACTGCCCACACTTTCCTGTGGGCAATGAGTTTAATGCTCCCTCTGCTGTGGGCACAGTTATGGCACCAGGAGCCACAGGAGACCACAAGGGATTTTCCGACTGTGCCTGTGTAGTGATGTAGAAAGCCTGCAAGACACTAAGCTGTCCTTGGCTGCTCTGTCTCACGTGCTGCAGGGGGAGCCATGTAAAGAGCTCCCTGTGGCATGGCTGTCCTCTTCTCCCGCCAGGCATGGGCTGTAACGAGTGCACCCACCCCACGTGCCAGCACTCGCTCAGCATGCTGGGGATCGGGCAATGCGTGGAGTGTGAGAGCGGGGTGCTGGTGCTGGACCCCACGTCAGGCCCCAAGTGGAAGATGGCCTGCAACAAGTGCAACGTGGTGGTGCACTTCTTCGAGAACGCGCACAGGGTGCGCGTGTCGCCCGACACCTGCGAGCTGTGCGACGCGGCCCTCGTCGACGTGGACTTCAACAAAGCCAAGAGCCCTCTCCCTGCCGATGAGACCCAGCACTCAGGCTGTGTCTTCTGTGATCCTGTCTTTCAAGATCTGGTGGAGCTGAAGCACGCAGCCATGAGGCACCCCATGCATCGTGGGGGACAAGGCAAGAGGCAAGGTCGGGGAAGAGGGAAGGGCCGGAGGCCTGGAGGAAGACTCAACCCAAAGAAACCCAAGGACAAAATGGCAGCTCTGGCTGCTTACTTTGTGTAGTGGCCAGCCAACAGAATAATAAACTGCTTATCACCGTTGGTTTCCCTTTCAGTTCATTCTTAGCCCTCACTGCTTTCCTCTTCTTAGCAAAATTAAAAAGCCCTTAGATTGTTGTATGCTTTGATTTAATCACAAAACAGTTCTTCTGAGTGGTCAGTTAGTCACTGATCGTATCTGTGACTAAATTGTACTTTCAGTGTTGATTAGTTCTGTTGTCCAAAGGAGGATGTCCTCATGTTTTGATAGGGACCTGTGTCTGCTGGCTGACACATTCCACAAGGTAGTTGTACATATAATACCTCTCTCCTTTTCTTCCCCATGCACATAGCTGATCATGTGTGGGCATCTGATCAAGCACAGCTCCATCCCTGCCCCAGAACAGCTTCAGCAGTAGCTGTGGGTGTCATCCCAGTTATACAGGGTGCAAAGGCTATTGCATTTGAACAGAACATGCAGAAAGCAACTTGGCACATGATTCACTGGCAACAGACAGGAAAGACAAGTCCCTACAAAAGGTAATACACAGCTCTGCTGTTTTAATTGGCACAATGTATGCATTTGCTGAGCAGGAGAACATAGGAAAAACACCACAGCCCCAAGCCTGTGCCTCTGATCAAATGTTTGTACAGTTACAGGTCAAACATGAGCCGTGTTCTAACAGCATTGATTAAAAGACTCAGTCTTGGGTATAAGTTTCTTTCTGTTCTGGTTGGTTTGTGTGGTTTTGTTGGTTTTTTTCCCCCCTAAGTAGTAAATATTCTCTCTGGTAAAACCAAACTGTTTTTGCATCTCCCGTAGCCTGGAGTGAGTAGCTTTTCCTGTTCTGAAGTTTGTCCTGCTGTGCTGTCTCAGAGATCTTAGCATAAACTGTCATAATCTTAGCATAAGCTTTCAGGGTGCTTGTATTGATTCAGTTGTTCATGTCCTTCCAGCTGTAGCTTGTCTTGGTACACTAGGATAGTAGCTGTGTGCTCGGCTAGCTGCGGCTGCGTGTGCCAGGCGCTGGGCTGTAGGATGTTTCGGGTGGCGGAGGGAGGGAAGGAGGGAAGGTTGTGTAGGTGAGCTGCTGTTTGTGCCCGGGTGGGGATGGAGCTGCAGGTGGCGGTGGGAGGGTGGGAAGGCACCAGGCCCTTGCCTCGCTGGAAAGCTCCGGCCCGTTCCCGCCGGGACGCCGCGGGCTGGCCCCGCCCCGTCCGGCCACGTGCCCGCCCCGCCCCTGCCGCTCTGGGCCCGCCCCTGCGCGGCCCTTAAAGGCGCCGTCCCCGCGTCCTCTTCCCCTCGCTGTCCCCTCCCCGCCCGTTCCCCTTCCCACACCCCCCAGGCCCGCTCCCGGCGCGGTGCTGGCGGTGACGGCCGGGCAGCGCGCCTCAGCGCGGCGCTGCTATGGCGCTGGAGGCGCAGGCGTCCGGGGCTCCCCTCAGCTCTTTCCTGAGAGACTTCCCGTCTCCGCTGGGCCCGGGGGAGCCGCTGCCGTGGAGCTTGGCGGGGAGCGGCGCCCTGAGCAAGGCCGAGGTGTGGGGCGCGCTGGCCGAGCGGGCGAGGAACCTCCTGGAGGGCAGGTGAGAGCCCGGCGGCGGCGGGCAGGGGGTTCCCGCCGAGCCGCGCGCGGGGGCGGTGCCGCGCTGACAGGCGGCGGGAGCGGGGCTGCTGAGGGCAGCGGGGCCGAACCCCCTCCGCGGTACCCTAGCAGGTGCAGGCGGCGGGAGGCCCTGCCTCCCCGGGAGCCTGCCCAGCCCCGGCGGGGCCCGCGGTGTGCCGGGCGGGGACACATCGCCAGCGTTTCCCGGGCACTTCTAGCGTTTTCCTTTTAATTCTCCCCTTCTTTATTGTTAGCGTGAATGTTCCCCTGAAAGCTGGGCCCGTAAGAGCGAGCTGTTGTCACAGGCCTCCCGCCGACAGCTGCGCCTTTAAAGCGCTGTTTGGGTGCGCTCGGAAATATTTCTCTCCCACTCTCGGTGCGTGAGAGATGAAATTACATTCTTGCAGCTAGCATGATAGGCCGATTCTTGTGGTGAGGTGCCAGCAGTTTGAATTCGAGTCCCTAAGGGCACCTGTGTGGATCTACTTCAAAGTCTAGGGAGGGAGGGAGTCAGCGAGCTGCACGCTGCCTGCGGGGCTGTCAGGTGTAAGCAGCAAGGCAGCTCCCCAGCCCGCTGCAGTTGTCCTGCTTGCATGGGTCTATCAGCCTGGGGTTTTCTCAGAACTTCAGGAGTGTAGTCACTGTGTTGGAAAACAGCTGTTCTTTCAGTGATGCTTCTCTCACCCCTGGTTTCAGAAGAGCCATCTTACGACCTTCATCCTTATCAGTTTAGACCAGCACTGCTAAAAAGTTGGATGCAACTTAGTTCTTTTGGCAAATCAGTGCTCCAAGAACAACTTGTGTTGCTCAAACCTCTTGTCTCCTGATGCTCATCTCTTTGTGTCTGCTTCCTGAAGCACTTCAGTGGTAGGGCCTGTGCCTCCTAGGTTTTATAAAGTTCCTTCCACAGTCTGCTTCATTCACGTGTTGTTAAGAGTCAAGAACAGAGATTGTGAGTGGTCTAAAAGAATCTAAGTGGAGCTCTGACCGTGCTGTGGTACTGGGGATGACTAGTGAAGACAAGGAGTTAAGGGAGGCCAGTCCTGGTTAGGTGTGTGCTGAATGTGATCTGGTGAATAGAGGTAAAGGGTTTGAAAACAGGGTTTGAATTACTTCTCCCTCCAGCTACCATCTGGTGAATTTATGAAGACTGAATAGATTTTTTTTGTTGTTGTCAAAAGTGTGTAAGTGATTTTTATGTGCTTCACTTGCCTTTAAAAAAGCAAGTTACTTCTCTGCTTTGTATGACATAGCTGCTCCTAGACATAACATCATTTAGTTAAATAGTGTGCCTGAACCTTAAGATGAAAAATGCAGACAAAAAAAAAAAAAAGGATGTTTAGGTTGTAGTTGAGAACTGAGATGATCATTGCATTCCTTAGTTGTGCTTTGACTAGATTGCTCTTGACAAAACACAGCTGTTGCATTCCTAAATGAGATTGCAGCTTCATCACGTGCTCTGAATCTTTGAACTCTGTGGAGCAGGAGTGGTTCTGGATGAGCAGTTTTAAAGAACAGAGTAGTGCCAGTCTTAAACAAAGCTTCACCTGCCACCTGGGCCAGGCTAATGCTTTGCAATACTGTTTCAGAGAGGAAGGTATGAAGATGTAGAGGTATGAGACCACAGTATCACAGTATAGATTAGGGGTTGGAAGGGCCCTAGAAAGATCATCTAGTGCAACCCCCCTGCCAGAGCAGGAGCACCTAGACCAGCTCACACAGCAATGTGTCCAGGCAGCTCTGCAATGGCTCCAGACAAGGAGACTCCACAGGCTCCTGGGCAGCCTGGGCCAGTGCTCTGGCACCCTCACTGCAAACAAGTTCCTCCTCAGCTTAATACTAAACCTCCTGTGGTCCAACTTGCTCCCATTCCCTCTTGTCCTACCATTGGATGCCATTGAGCAGAGCCTGGCTCTCTCCTCCTCACACTCACCCTTCCCATATTTCTAAGCATTGCTGAGGTCTCCTCTCAGTCTCCTCTTGTCCAGGCTGAAGAGACCCAGCTCTCTCAGCCTGTCCTCCT